>JAPEBW010001444.1:0-24166 GCA_027405785.1 Ophiocordyceps robertsii | reverse complement strand
CGTCGTATCTCCTTAGGCGAGCCTTTATGGTGCGTGCTTTAGGCGTTCCTATCGCGGGGTTCCGTAGGGCTTCCTTAAGAGTAAAGTAAGGAGTCCGGGCGTGGCCGTTTAGATTCCGTAATAAAGAGGTAGTAAGTTAGTATTAGTATTAGCGGTAGATCTATTATTACGTTTTGCTTTATATTAATCTTACCTTAGCACCGGTTACCTTAATCCTTTGTAGATTGCTATTAAAGTTACTTAATAAGAAGTAAAGCGCTAAAGACTATAAAGAATAGCTAGATTGTAATACGTAGACGTTTAATAATATTAAACGGGCCTTATTAAGAGAGGAGGGTAAGTATTAGCGAAGTCTATACCCTATGCTATTAGCTACTTAAGCGTATAATGCTATATTGTATTATAACCTTTATAATATAGACTAAGGCAGCTCCTTCCGATTAATAGGAGATATACCGCTTAGTCTAACTAAAAAAAGATAGTAGTAGATAGAAGTATCTAATTATAAATAAAATAATATATTGCTAAGGCAATATAAATAAGATAAGTTAGTAGCGTTATAGCTAACCCGGCCGTTTGCCTTTAAGGCCTTGTCCGGCCTAGCCTTACCTTAGTTTACGGAGGATAAAGGACGCCACCTTATTAGCTTAGACGCACTATATCGGGCCTATATTAGTAGTAATGCCGAGCTACTTTATATACTATTCCGCCGATATAAATTATCGTTTAAAGTAATATATAAACCACGCCTTAGTATTAAGGCGTTAAAATATACCGTAATATACGGGGAGGACGATATTAAGAAACACGCAAACCGTTACGTTTATATAAGTATTATCGGCCTATCTATATATCTTCTACGGTTAATAGTAAAACTAATAAACGATAAATCTAAGTATTTAATAACGCTTAGATTTATTTATAGTTTAAATAACTTATTTCTTAAGGTTAATTTAGTCTTATTTATTATAGTATACCTTAACGCTATAATCGAAGGATAGCCCTTATACCTTATAGTAAAGGCACTACTTAATAATAGCGTGCGTATCCTTTTAGTAGTAGTTAAAGACTAAGTTAGCGTTTTAGTCTTAGCGGCGGCTTTCCGCTATACTAAGGAAGGCGGCGTTTATATTAAAGACCTTAAGGACCTTAAAGACCTTAAGGGCTCCGGCTAAGGTGTTTAAGGTATAAACGAGGTCTTAAAAGCAGCGGTAAGTAAGTAAGGTTATATCTTTATAGTAGTTATATATTTAGTCCCCTTTTATATACTAGTGCTAGTTATACGGCTTGTCTTAAAACTAGCTAATAGCCCCGCGCGCGTAGTACTTATTAGTAAGTAAGAGCTATATAGCCTATTAGTTTAAGTTAAGCTTAAGCCCGGCCCTGGCGCGTGGCCGCTAACTATAAGGAACGACGATTATAGCGAGGCTCGACTTACTATTATAGCTAGCGCGACCTAACTCTTAGCAATAGTTAGTTAAGGTATCGGGCGGCCTTATATAAATAACTACTTTAATATAAGGGTAGTTAAAGCCTATGCTAAGGGTATTAGTAGCGGCTATAGCTTACTAAGTTAGGTCCTTAAGCTAGCGGCGGAGGGCGCCCCTCTTTTCCTCCTTAAGTATATCTTAGCCGCCGGTAAGGGATAAGCACTTAAGCGCGTAGGCGACGGCGTATACGTATGCCTTTATTTAGTAGTAAACGATAATTTTATTATATAAGTCGTCCGTAATAAATAAGTCTTACTTATAATCCTTAACTATTTTAATAGCGGTCTCGATTACGCTATAAGACGTAGGCGGGGATATATAGTATTCGATATTTAAGCGGTTTATTAACTTACGTATAATATAAGGGCTTACGAGCTTATTAAGCTTAAAGAGGCGGCCTTTTATAACGGGCGGTAGCGTGGCTATAAGCTAGACCGTTTATATCTATATTTAAGCTAAGGACTACTTAAGCCTCTATATATATAGCTAGTAAGACGCGGCGGTAATAGTAAGGTAGCACTTATCGATAATAATATAGTCGAGCCTTTATTAAAGGATAAGGCGGTAAGCGTAGCTAATAAATTCGTTAGTATAAGTAGCCTTAGCGGATAAAATAACTAGTAGCGGGCTATTAATAGTAGTAATATCCTATATAATATACTATATACTAGCGCGGGTAAGGCGCTCTTATATATTAACGCATAAGGCGATAGCTAGTAGTATAATAATAGTAACGCCTTTATTAAATAGGCGTGCCGGGACGATAAAGACTATACTTTTACCCGCCTTAGTACTAAGGACGGCGATAACTTAAAGCGGGCGGTTAAGGCTAAAGGTAGCGATAAGCGCGGCCTTTTATCTCTTAATATAAAAGCCGGCTTTTAAGTCGCCGGTAACGAGCTATAAGCCGTTTAAGATAGCCGCCTTATTAAGCGCTAAGGCTTAGTAGACTTATACCTTCTTTTAGTTACTAAGGAAGGTTTAAAGTAAGGGCGGGTTAAGGGCGGGGTGCTTAAGGCTTAAGGCCCGGTTAACTTAAAAAAGCCCTTACTATTAAGTAAATACTTAAAAAGCGCGATATATTAGCTTTATAAGCGATAGCGTATTCGTCTTAGCATAGTAATAGTTAAGCGTTTAAAGATTATAGTTACTTATTATTATTATAGTAATAAGGTCCTTATTGTTATTTAAGTTATTATCGTTATCGTTAATATCCTTAAAGGATTTTATAAACTTAAACCTAAACTTCTTAACTATAATAAAGGAAGCGACTTACTACTACTATATAACTTAAAAGGCCGGCGTTCCGGCCCTCTTACCTACGTAAAAGAGGCATAATAATACCTTACTATTAAGCTATACTATACCGTTAAGGTACGCTTATATATATAGCAATAGCTCGGCGTTAAGTTTCTTATAGCGTAAGAAAAAGCGTTAAAGTAAAAGTATATAAGCAATATATATTAAGAGTAGCTTGCTAATAGCTTATAAGATAAATCGCACGTTAAACTTATACCGGGCCGATACCTCCTGCCCTTTATAGTATTAAACGTTAAGCATAACGTGCCTCTTTTATATAAAGATATACCGCCTATACGCTATATTATAGTAAGTCGCTAAGAGGAGCTTTAACGATTAAAGCGGGGGGCTTAAGGCGAGGTAGTAAAAGACTAAGAGGTAGGCTAAGAACTACTATACTATTGCCTTATATAAGGCAAAGGACTTATTATATAGCGTAGGGGCGCTATCCCCGCCGGCCTATATATATATCGACTATAGCCTTAGTATCCGCTTTATTTAGTTAAGTAAAGCGTAAAGGGCGCCGTAAAGTAGTTTTTTATTAAATAAGTAGTTAGCTTATAATAAGCTATATTCCTTAATATCGACGTTATTAACGATATTAATAAAGTAAAGCGGCTAAAGACCGGGGCAGCTAAGTATAAGCTTATTATAAAGGAGGCGGCGCGCCTTATAGAACTTAAAGACGATAAAGGCGGTAATATCGTTTATTTAAAGCATTATAAATCTAAAGGTTACCTCTTGCTTATTTAGTAACTATAAGCCGAAGTATTTAATAATAAAGTTTATACTAATAACGCGGAGGTTAAGGCGCTACTAAAGAATATAGCTAAAAGGTATCTTAATAGTCCGCTTTATATACCCTTAATAGATCTTTTTAAGGAAGTCTTATATCTCCTTCTTAAGCTTAGTATAAGCGCGTTTAAAGATAAGCACTTAAGCTACTTAAGTAAGGGTAGATAACTTCTTAGTATACTTATATACGTCCCGCTATATACCGCCGCCGCCGCTAGGGCGCGCTTAAGAGAGTATCGCGTAAAAGCTAAGGACCGCTAAGTAAAATAAGTTCTTAATATAGTCGTAAAGGATAATAGCCTATATAAGACGGCATATAAACTTAGCTAAATCCTTACTAAGCTTAGCAATAGCCTTATTTAGCGCTTTAATAGCGTCCTTTTATACGTTAATAATATAGATTATATCGCTAGGGCGCGTATAGACCTTACTATCGCTAAAGTAGCCGTTAAGCGATATAATAATATAGTAAAAGTAAGCTAGTAGCTACTTCGCGTAGCTAAAGTAATACGTTAATATTAATTTTAGCTTATAAGGCCGGAACGGTTTAGCCTTAGTCTTTATTATGCTAGTAAAGAACTAATTAAAGATCGTCGCTTAAGCGTGCGTTAAACGACTTTCTTTTAAGAAGCTATAAAGCTTATAAGCTCGCCGGAGGATAACCTTAAGTGCGTTAGTTATATACTTTAAGTCGGGCTCGCCGTTTAAAGGTATAGCTATTAAGGACGCTATCTTATCGTTATATAGGCCTTATATATAATCCGTAAATCCTATAAAGTTAAGCTATAAGACGCTCTTACTTTTATGCTTAAACTAGCAGGCTATGCGGCCCTCCTCCGCAATGCTTTAGCGCTTAGTTACAACGACTTCTTTAAGTCGTTTAAATAAAGCATAGCGAGCATTATTATTATTATTATTATCGTTAAGTATATAATCGGCGGCCGGTAGTATAATAATAAAGTAGTTAGTAAGTTGCTTAGCTATAAAGTATATCTATACTTAGTAGTCCTCTTAAAGCGGGCTATTAGCATGCTCTTTTAGCTTTAAGCTATACTACGCGACGTAGACGTATATCTTAAGTAAGTAAATAGTAAGGAAGCTATAAGCGAGGTACTAATACTTAGTATATAAGGTTAAGCTAGGAATTAGCTAGGATTTATAACTTAAGATTAGCTTATAAGTCTTAAGCTTTTTTATTAACTATAAGGAATAGGACTTAAGGGAGTTTAAGATAGTCTTAAGTATATCGCCGCGGAGCTTATATAAGTTATTGCGGTAGTATCTCTCTTAAGCCTTTTTATTTAGGATTATATAGGTCTAGCACTGCTAATATATAGCAATGCGGTATTAAGGGTTATATATAGCTATAATACGCGATTTTCTTTAATACTAAAAAAGGTTAGTTTAGTATTAATATAAAGGCTAGTTTAGTATTAATATAAAGGCTAGTTTAGTATTAATATAAAGGCTAGTTTTAAGTAAGAGTAAGCTAAAGCCGCTTTATATTTTTATTTTAGTACGTTTTTATCGTTTTATAAAGGTGCTTAGTATAATGCTGCTATTTATAAATAGCTCTTAGTCGCTACTAAGTAAGGACTAAATAAAGGCCTAACGTTACTTAAGCTAAGCTATAAGTGCGTTATAAAATACCGTAAAGTTTAGTATTTAGTATATTATAAAGAGCTTTAGTTAGTTTATACTATAATCGATAAAATCCTTAGCCGCCTCTTAGTACTAATTAAGTATAGGCTAGCTTATGTTTTACTTAAGATAAAATAGCCCGCTTATATACCCCCGGGCTAATTTTAGCAATACTTCTTAATAGATATTAGTAAAGCAATTAACATAGTTAGCTTAGTAAATCTCGTAGTTTAAAGTCGCGCATAAGGTGCCCCGTCTTTATTCGCTAATATTATCTAGGACTATCTTAATAACCTTTTATTAAAATAAAAGCAAGGCGCCTTTTACCCCTTAGTATCCGTTATATAAAAGGCGGGTATTAAATAAAATAGCGATAACGGACTTACTTAAGAAGTAAGCTAAGGCCTTAACTAGCTTAATATATATCCCTTATTTATTATTACTTTACGTATTTATAAGTATAAGTAGTAAGGCGCCGAGGAACTAAAACGCGATATACTTTATAACTAAGGCTAGGATCTTACCGCTAGTATAAGTAAAGTAAAGAAAAGGCTTAAGGTTAAGTAAGTAAAAGTATAGTAATTTAGCAAACGCTAAGCTTACCTCTTTATATTAGTTATTAGTAAGATACTTAAGGAAGTCCTTTTATTAAGCGCCGGTCTTAAAGCTAAGGTAAAAGAACTTAGTAATACCTAATAATATATAATCGCGATACTATCTTAAGGTCTTTTAGTATTAACGCGTTATTATCTATGCGGTATATAGACTAAGTGTTTAAATAGTATTAATAATATAATTAAGGAGCGAAAACTAATACTAATAATAGTAAGTAAGACTTAGGAAAAAAGAGAGGGGGAATATATATCGTCGATATAAAGACCGGCGAGCTATACCTACTAAGTAAAGCTAAAAGTATCGGAGCTAATAATAATACTATATTAGCGGGTTGCTATTTAATACTATTAGTCGTTTTAATAAAAGGTAATAAGATAGCTAATAGATATATAAGCCTTACCGTAAAGTATAAGGAGGTTAGTTACTTTATTTTAAACGATAGCTAAGGTGCCCTTAAATAACTAATAATCGTCTATAATAGTAGCATAAAGGAGGTTTTAAATCTCCTTATCGTTATTAAGTAGTAATATTGCTTAAGCGTTAATACGTAGACGGATATTAAGGTTATATAAAAGCGTGTTTTTATTAAGAACTAAATATAGCTACTATCGCTTTTTAAGATCGTCCGTATAAAGTTTAAGTGCTTTAACTTAGTGCTATTTAAATACTAGCTTAACTTTATCTAAACTTAAGGAGCTTTATTAAGTAAAGTCTTTTAGTTCGTCGATATTAAAATCTACTTTTTCGATACCTTAAGTCCTTATATCCTTTTACTTGCGTATTTTAAGAACGTCGGAATAAGAGGCGAGGATAATAAGATAGTTCTCCTTGCTTTTACGTAAAGGGCGGCCTTATTTAAATATATCCTTAAGGTTCTTAATATAGGATAGTTTAAGAGGGCGGTTCTTATTAAAGGACTAATTTATATTTATATCTTAAGTAAAGATACGTGCGGTAGCTAGCGTATAAAGTAAGGCGTTATATAGCGTAGATATTATTTCCTTAAATGCGTTTAAGGCATAATAGCCTTTCTTATACTTACTTAAGCTTTAACGCTTAGGCATTTTAAGTTAGTAAAAAGGGCTAAAATACGGCTTAAAATCGATAATTATTTACTTAAAGACCGTTATAGTAAGGGTAACCTATAGCTAAAGTTAAAGATAAATCTTTAGATACCTAAAATAATAAGTAAGTAGGTATAGTTTAAAGGTAAGGTATATCCCTTTTAGCGTAGTAGTGAAAATTCTTTATCCTTAACGGCGGGGAAATGTTTTTCCTATGCGGTATAGAGGCTAGGTATGCTAAGTAATAAGTTAAGTATTACTTTAAATAGCGGCTAGCCTATAATAGTAATTTTTTTTTCTTTTCCTTTTTAAACTTTAATTAACTACTATATAAAAAGCCTTTTATAACGATAAGGGCCTTTTATAATAATAAGGGCCTTCTATAACGATAAGGGCCTTTTATAATAATAAGGGCTTTTTATAATAGCAAGGGCCTTCTATAACGATAAGGGCCTTCTTACTATAAGGGCCTCGCCTTTAATAAGTATAGGTATAGCTCTTAGATCTAGCCTTAATCTTAATACTAGCCCTAACTTACTTTTAAACGGTGGTTTAAAAGTAAGTCACCTTTTTACTTTACCTTTAGTAATTAGTAAGGTAAGTAGCTATAATAGGTCGGCCTTAACGGGGCTAAAGTAGTGGTTATGCTACTATTTATTACTACTATAAGGCAGCTATTTAATTAAACTATTGCGTTAAACGGCGGTAGCAAGGGCAAAAGAAGACGAATTAACTAAGCTACTAGTTAGTTAATTAACCACGCCTATTAAGGGTCTATATAGGCGCAGCCCGGGCTTAATCTAAGGCCTAGCCCGTAATAGTAGCCTTTAATAAGTATAAGTATAGCTCTTAAATCTAGCCTTAATATTAATACTAGCCTTAACCTACTTTTAAACGGTAGTTTAAAAGTAGGTTACCTTTTACTATACTTTTAGTAATTAGTAAGGTAAGTAGCCTTTAATAAGTATAAGTATAGCTTTTTATAACGGGTCGGCCTTAACGGGGCTAAACTATAAGTATAACCTTAAGAAACCTTACCCTTTTTCCGGGAAAAAGAAGGCCTCTTTTTTAATTTTATTTTATTAGTATAAAAGCCCTTTTTCTAAGAAAAAGGGCCTATAAATAGATCTTAAGCTATTAAATAGCTACTAAAATAATAAAATAAGAGCTTTACTACTTAGTTACCTATTCTTACTTTTTATTTATAAGCTAATTCTCTTTATATAAATTGCTTTTTTACTAAATGCTTTAAATAAGCCTTTTTTACGTTTAAAATAAGTCTTATTTAACTTTAGCTATTTATTAGCTTAACCTTAAGGTATTTACTATAGTATAGCTATAGCTCTTTTTATAGTAAAGTATTACTATTTATATATATATCTCTCTCTATTTATATACACGCCCTCTTTTTAAAATATATACTAACGCTAGCCCGCCCCGCCTACTTATAGTGCCTACGCCTAGTAAGTACCCGTACCTTTTAAATGCCCGCGCCCGCCCGCGCCTACATACGTAGCCCACATACGCAGCCTACACGCAGCTTATACGCAGCGCTCTTAGCTATAGCTTAATTTACTTAAAAAACGCATCTTTAAAGCTCCCGCGAGATGCGCGCACAACGCAGCCCGTTAATTAATCCGGGCCCTCTGCCGGTGCCGCGGGCGAAGTTGTAGGCGTAGGCGGGCATTTAGAAGGTACGGGTACTTACTAGGTAGGCGCGGTATAAATAGGTAAGGAGGGCTGGCGCCGGTACGTATTTTAGAAATAGAGCGTGTGTACGAATAGAGATATATGTGTATAAATAGTAATACTCTTATAGTATAGCCCGTAATACGAAAACATTATTAATATAATTTTTTTTTATTATATAATAAGAGATATAGAAGAAAACGCGGTCGTAATATAATATATTAGTTAACATCATAGTATTATATAAGGTGTTAAAAGTAGGGGGTGCTATAAGTTATGTAGGCTGACTTATCGATAAAGAAGAAGAGGGCAAGGATAGGAGAGACAGGTCGTTATATACCGTTATGTTATGTGTGCGCATACATAGACGGTTATGTATGTCTTAGTTATGGGTCGGAGGGGAGGCATGCGGAATGACGCACAGCCAGCGCGGGAAACGAAGGGCAGGGCGATGAAGATTGCTCGTGTCTAAGACGGGGCACATACGATTCATATATGTACATAGGCACCAGGCATGGGCGATTGTCGAGGAGCAAAAGCACGCCGCGATTCATTTCGGGGGGCCGGCCCCTGAGTATGGTAGGTGTTGGATATGTGTTTATTTTTAGCTGGTCTCGCGGGCGGCAGTCTGTGCGTCTACGGGGAGAGTTCAGGCAAGGTACACAACGAAATCAGGCGTGTTTGATTCCCGCGCGGCCGAGACCCAGACGGCCAGGGGCAGACGAGATGGCTGGCCCCGTCGAGGGACGTGGTTTGCATGGACTGGCAGCTGGCAGATAATGAGAGGTTGTTTGGACGCCTTGATAGAGAGTGCTTGCATGACGGGGGTGCTCTCACAGAGGGCCCTTCATTTCACATGTAGGTTGCCTGTCCTCTCCCTCTGGCGCAATGAAGACGGAGGAGCCAACAGCTGGGTGGCCCCGAAAGAGAGAGCCGTGGTAAGAAATAGAGGATCAAGGACGAGGAGATCAAACATTGTTGCGGGAGGCCGACACGTCCAAGTACCGGTACTTGGGCTTTGGGTTCGTGCTGGTCCCCGCGGACAGCTAGACCTGCCTGTGCTGGCATTGGCTTGGGCGGTGGTGGTTGTGCTACCTAAGTAGGCACTAATGACTAGTGAAGGGGGCGGGAGCCAGCGCATGCCAGCTAGCTTGTGCTTGTGCTTGTTGCACGTACCTGTACCGAGTACATGCGGTCAATGCCCCATGGATGAATTTACAGGGAGAGAGAGATTGTTCTAAAGGGAGACTCAGCCGGTACATTGAGTCCAGCTACAAAGCAACAGCTGCGAGTAGTATCAGTAATATCCTGCCACGCCCACGACAGCAGACAGACTGCCATGACAGGGGACAGACTGACGGCGCTTGGGTAAGGTGAGGTGGTCGATGCAGGTTCCCGTCCTTGTTTGCCTTGGTGTGGTGGCGGCTTCACCCACTACTAGGTGCTGTACATACCACTACCTCCTTGGTGCCTTTAGCAGGCCTAGGTACCTGGCGGGAGGCGGCTGGCGGTGGACGGCGCTGGGCGACCCGCTGAGCGCCCAGCCCGCTCGCTCCCCTTCTATAATTGTCCACAGAGGAGGTATGATTAGCAGGGGGAAAATTGGACATGCAAATTTCATTTCAACCTCCACCGCCCAACCTCTCTCTCCATCTCGCTTTTCTCTCTCCCGCTCTCCCTGTGCCGTCTCATCTTTCATCGAGGTAGGTATCCAGTACTGCAACCTCCCACCCTTGGTGCAGGTACTGGTACCGACCACGCCCAGCCAGCGCATCGGCTGCCCGCGGCCCCGCATTCACGTGGCTATCTGCTCCTTGTACTAAGTACTGCAGGCCAAATACCTGCCGACTCCCGCTGTGGGCTTCCAGTGCGACTGCATTACCTCATCGGCCGTCAGTCAGCCACAAACGTATCTCTACCTCTACCCGTCCTCATCACATGTATCTTCGCCGCAAGGCTGCGTCCACTCTCAATAGTCGCTGCACCTCATCAACCGTCTGTGAGGTACCGGTACGCGTCCCGTCTCGCACCTACAAAACTTCCCTCCTCCTGCCTCCTTCTGCCCTCGACTAACCACCACCACCTCCTCGCTCTTCCTCCCTCTTCTGTCCTCCCCTCTCTCTTCCTTTTCCTCTCCCTCTCCCTCTCCCTCTCTGTCACCTGCTTCCTCTCTCGAGCTCTTGCTCTCTGTTTGGCTTATCATCCTCCTGACTGCAAAATATTCCTGCTTCCTCCATTTGGCCTCGTCAGCCTGACGTCGTTCGCTCATCAACAATTTCACAACATTTCTCACACACGCACACGCATATCCCGTTTCCTCGTCGTCTTCCCCGTCGCCGCCCTCTCTCGACGCCGAGCTCGAGCTCGATATGCTCCTCCGCCACGGCCCATAAGCACTCGCGTCTGCTGTACCGACGACCATCGAGCCTGAAACCGTCCGTCCCGCACAACAACCCTTTCGTTTGCCTCGTCACCCGCGAGCCTCGATCCCCCCAAGGAGCATCCGTGGGAGGCGTCGCGACCATGACCACGGACGCGTCGTCGCCCAATCCTGTTCCGTCGTCTCAGCCCCTCGAGCGCTCCGCTTCCCAGCACAGCGCCGCCTCGGCCCGTTCACACCGCAGCGCCAGGCGGGCAAGCAGGAACCGGAAGCTCCTCAGCCAGCCGAGCAGCTCTGCTAGTAGCATTGCTCCCAGCGACAAGTCGCTCACCAGCTTCCCCAGCTTCTCCCCCGACTCCCCCACCGGCGATCGCTTTGACGACGATCCCTACGCCCCCTTCAAGTCCACGGCCGCCCCCGTCCCCGACAACCGCCGCGCCAGCACCCACAGCGCCCGCGCCCTGTCCATGGTCGACAGCCTCATCGGACGCAGCTCCGCCCGCGACGCCCTCTTCGAGGATGCCCCCCTCCGCCAGTCTGTCCCCGGCGCCCTCCACCACGCACCCGATGGCCACATCGAGCGTCTGGTCGTCAGGCACGGCGCCGTCGCCCTCGTCAGGCAGATTGCAGAGGACCTTGCCCAGCGCGATGTCCAGATTGCCTCGCTGCGCCGCAGAGCCGACGAGCGTGAGCGGGCCCTGCGCAGGATCATACGCGAGTGCGGACTGTCCAACCTCGACCTCGAGACGAGGCTGCGCACCGTCGAAACCGAGCTGCGCGCAAACGACCGCGCCCAGGCCCCTGACAACGACGCCCTCAGCGACCTCATGAGCGATGCTATGCGTGACACCGTGGCCGAGAACGCCTACGGCGAAACGCATCGGGCCGACTCTACCATTCGCGCCACCAGCGCCTCTTTGGCCGCCAGCGCCGTCCCCGGCAGCACCAAGGCGACCATGAGGGGATGGAAGGATTATTTCTGGGGCACCGGTACCGCCAAGAAGCACGGCCGCAATAATAGCATCAACGGCGACGGCAGGCAGAAGGTGACGGCCATGACGTCAACGGTCGTCCGATCGCACTCTAGCATGGACCGCCGCCCGACCCTCCAGGAAGACCTCTTCGACCCTCCCACGCCAGCCGACCCTGTGTCGGTACGGAGCTCCAGTCGTGCCTCCAGCATGCACTCGCCCAACGCCTCAGAGTCCAAACCATCCGTCTCACTGGCCAGCCTCGCGCTGCGGCTCGTCGCCGGTGGTACCAGCACGCCTCGAGACGCCGACGCCAGAGGCCGAGCTGCGAGCCCCTCAAGGCGCGCGACATCCGCCCGGGCAGGCTCGGCGGTGAGCGTGAGGACTGTGCAGTCGACGCGCGCCGCCTCCGTCGCCGGCGGCCCCAAGGCGCTGATGGCGATGCGACGCTCCACCCCGGCTCCTCAGGCTCCCGCCAGCACAAAATCCCAGGCCCAGGACGTGTGGGGGACTGGAAAGCCCTCGACCACGCCGCAGGAGAGCTACGGTCCCGTCGAGATGGACGCCATCCTCCCCCCTGAGTCGCAGCCCCCGACCATGACGAGCATCCACGCCAAGTACGCCTCGAGCGAGTTCCTCACAGACAGCTTCGGATTCATCTACGATCAGCGGCGCAAGAAGCGACAACGCGAGGCGGCACAAATGGCGCAGCACGTGCGCAACGGAGGCCGCGCAGAGATGCTCAACGGCCGCTCGGGCATCTCACCCAGCCTGTTGGAAGAGGCACCCAGCCCCAAGGACAGCGTCTCGGACGACGGCCGGCCCGAGAGTCCGGGCAGCGCCGAGGAGCCAGGGGCGGGGGAGGACAAACCGAAGCGGTGGCAGGACTACCTGAGAATCGCCACATTTCCCACCGAGCTGCTCAGCCACACGCCCAGCATGAGCGGGGCCGCCCTCGAGGTCATGGAAGGCACCGACGCGTCGCAGGCGCCGGGGCCGTCCGGGAGTCGAGAGGGCGAGCTTCTCAAGTCCCCGGGCATCACGCCGACGGGCGCGGGCCTCGTGCCCCTGGCGAGCACGACGACGGCCGTCGACAGCGAAACGGCGGCGCAGCCCTCCGAGGCAGACGCCACGACGGTTGGGACGCTCGTCAAGGAGGACGCGGAGCCGGTGCGGCTTCTACTCGAGCAGCTCAGCGACGTGCACGACTCGCTGCAGCGCGACAAGATGGTCAAGTGGAACGACTTCCTGCGCAAGGTCCGAGCCGAGCGACGGCGCGAGGGCGAGGCGGCCGTGGCAGCCGCCGCCGCCGCCGCCGAGGCCCGGTACGAGACGCCGGCCATGATACTGCCCGAGACGCGCGTGGCCGACGGCGAGATGATTGGCATCTCGGACCTGGGCAACAAGGGCAAGGTGGGCCGGGCCAAGTGGAACGAGTTCAAGTCGCTGGTGCTCAGCGGCATCCCCGTCGCCTACCGCGCAAAGGTCTGGTCCGAGTGCTCGGGAGCCAACGCGCTGCGCATCCCGGGCTACTACGAGGACCTCGTCTCCCGGAGCGGCGAGGGCGACGACACGGCCGTCGTCTGCCAGATCCAAATGGACATTCACCGGACGCTGACGGACAACATCTTCTTCAGAAAGGGCCCGGGGGTGCAGAAGCTCAACGAGGTGCTGCTGGCGTACTCGCGGCGAAACACGGAGGTGGGCTACTGCCAGGGCATGAACCTGATTGCGGCCAACCTGCTGCTCATCACGCCGTCGGCCGAGGACGCCTTTTGGGTCCTGGCGTCGATCATCGAGAGCATCCTGCCTCACGGGTACTACGACCACTCGCTGATGCCGTCGCGCGCCGACCAGCAGGTGCTGCGGCAGTACGTGTCGACGGTGCTGCCCAAGCTGTCGGCGCACCTCGACTCGCTGTCGATTGAGCTCGAGGCGCTGACGTTTCAGTGGTTCCTGTCCGTCTTCACCGACTGCCTGTGCGCCGAGGCGCTGTTCCGGGTCTGGGACGTGGTGCTTTGCACAAACGACGGCAGCACGTTTCTCTTCCAGGTGGCGCTGGCCCTGCTCAAGCTCAACGAGACGAACCTGCTGGAGCGCGACACGGCGGCCGGGGTCTACACGTACATCAACCACCAGATGACGGAGCACGCCATCAGCATCGACGGGCTGATCCAGGCGAGCGAGGGCCTGCGGCGCGTGGTGCGGCGAGAGGACGTGGAGCAGCGGCGGGACAAGGCGATGCAGGCGGAAAAGGACCTGGTGGCGCGGCGCAACGGCGACTGGGACCGCAAAGGCGCATGCAGCGACGAGGTGGCGGCGGAGACTGACGGGGGCTCCTCGACCGGTGCGGCAAGGGAGCCGGGTCCCGCGCAGGCATAAAGGTCGGCAAGCGGACGGAGGCGCTCGGAGCACATGTAGGGCGAGACGTGAGACGTCTGTCTGCACAGACGAGTTGGAGTCATGTTGGACAGCGGATTCTTGTAGAGACGAGTGGAAGCGTTGAGAGAACAAGGATTGATACCCCCTTTTCGTTGGTAGCCTTTTGGTTCTCGTCCCACGTTGGCAGACGGCACGCTCTTTGTTGGTCACGGAAGGATACGAGACAAACGCCACCAAGTAGGATTGCGCACGGAGTACAGATAGCGTGAACAGTGATAGTCGGCGCGTGTACGCCACACGAGTGTGAGTAGATACATGTACGACTTGCCCTTTGGTAGCGTATCCAACGCTCGAGGAGGCAGCACCGACGAGGTGGTCTCGTTTTACTTGGCTCGCTTCAACCACGGCCAAGGGTGGCGTCGTGCCAGGATAAGGGCTTGCGCATGATCCAGGCTTCCCGCCAGACGAGGGGCGTGTAAATTCAAGGCACCAAAGAACGTGCTACAGCTTGGGCTTGGACTCTTTGAGCCACTCGTCGTACCAAACCTTGGCAAACTCCTTCCTCTCGGCCTCTGCGCGCTGTTCCTCGTCGAAGCGCGCCTCGTCGGCCTCGAGGCCGGGTGAGGAGAGGTAGCGGACGAGGGGGCTGTACAGCTCGGCCTTGATGACGCCGTAGACGCCCGACTTTGACTTTTCGACGAGGGCGCGGTCGCGTATGAAGGCGAGGGCGTCTTCTAGGCCCGGGGACGCGGTGGCGACTCGGTCGACGATGCCGGCGGCCAGGGCGTCGGGGCCGGCGAAGCGGCGGGCCTCGAGGGCGAGGGAGCGGCAGGTCTCGGGGGGCAGCTTGTGGCGGAAGAGGGCGGCCATGGCGGGCTTGAGGGGCGCGCCGAAGAGGAGCTCGTTGAGGCAGAGGAAGCCGCGGGCGGCGGGGGCGATGCGGTAGTCGTGGGCCATGGCGAGCATGAGCCCGCCGGCGTAGGTGTGGCCGTTGAGGAGGGCGATGGTGGGCATGGGATAGCTGCGACGGGGGGTCAGTCGAACGGTCGGACTCACGACGGAGGGAGGAGAGAGGCGCACGTCAGGAAGCGGCGCCAGACGCGATACAGCAGCGGCCAGAAGCCTTCGGTGGCGACAGCGTGGGCCAGGTCAAGGCCGTTTGAGTAGAACTTTGCAATGGCGCTGGTGGTGACGAGGACGCTCCCCGGAACGGCGTGACCAAGCTCGAGGGCGTCGAGGGCGGCGAGCAGGGCATGGCAAAAGCTCGTCGTCAGCCGGTTGTCGGGCGGCGAGGACCACGTCAGTAGGAAGACGCCGGGCTTGGGGGCGGTGCAAACGATGGAGGCCCCGGCGTCTGCGCCGATGGGGATGGAGAAGAGGGACGGGGCGGAGGACATGGCGGCGGCTTTTTGGTGATGCTGCTGGTGTATGGTGTTGCGAGTCGTGGAAGGTTGTGGATAGGATGCCAAGTCGGGATCGCAGGCAAGACGAGGTCGAGGTCGGAGGTTTGCCGTCTCCCGGCTGCTGGCCCGGCCTACCTCGGCTGCTTCTGGAGGCTCCCCCCGTGTGGGCAGCTGACAGCGCTGCAGCTACAGCGGGCCAGGGCGCCGGGGCCGGAACCGGGGCAGCGGGGAGCCGAGGCCCCCCCACCAATCGACGACCTTATCGTCACTTATCGGCGGTTTCGCTGTCCTTTTGCCTCGTGCCGCCATCATCAGCATCGTCACCAGCTTCCTTCACCTCTTACCACCACACCACACCACCAGCACCAGCACCAACATGGCACCGCCGCAGCAGCGCCAGCCCGCTGCTGCCGGCACAGTCGTCTTCTTCCACCCGGACCTCGGCATCGGCGGCGCCGAGCGCCTCGTCGTCGACGCCGCCGTCGGCCTACAGAGGCGCGGCCACCGCGTCGTCGTCTTCACCAACCACTGCGACCCGCGCCACTGCTTTGACGAGTGCCGCGACGGTCAGCCCCCTTTCTCCGAACCATGGTGCAAGACGAGACGAGACGCTGACGTAGCCCCCCCCCCAAAAAGGCACCCTCGACGTGCGCGTCCGCGGCGCCTGGCTCGTGCCCCCCTCGCTGTTCTCGCGCCTCGCAATCCTCTGCGCCATCCTCCGCCACGTCCACCTCATCCTCGCCGTCACGCTCTCGCGCGAGCTGCCCGCCCTCGCGCCCCGCGCCTTTGTCGCCGACCAGCTCTCGGCCGGCCTGCCGCTGCTGCGCGGCCTCTACCCACGCGTCCCCGTCCTCTTCTACTGCCACTTCCCCGACCTGCTGCTCGTCCAGGGCCGCCACGCCTCGCGCGCCAAGCGTCTCTACCGCCTTCCCTTTGACTGGCTCGAGCAGTGGAGCATGGCCTTTGCCCACGCCGTCGCCGTCAACTCGCGCTTCACCCGCGCCGTCGTCGAGCGCACCTGGCCGCGCCTCGCCACCCAGACGCGCATCGACGTCGTCTATCCCTGCGTCGACACCGACCCCCGCCCTGACAAGGATAAGGTCGAGCTGCGCGCCGCCTGGGCAGACGCTTTGCGTGGCCACGGCAGGCTGCTGCTCAGCATCAACCGCTTTGAGCGCAAAAAGGACATTGGCCTCGCCATCAAGGCCTTTGCCGCCATCCCCGACTCGGAGCGCGCCGGCGTGCGCCTCGTCCTCGCAGGTATGCCCCTCGCCACTCTCTTCCTGGTCCTCTGCTAATTCCCCGGCCAGGCGGCTACGACGCCCGCGTCTCCGAAAACGTCGAGCACCACGACGAGCTGCGCCAGCTCGCCTCGTCGCTGCACCTCGCCCACGACAGCGTCACCAGCCCCGCCTCCCCCGCCTCCCTGGCCGCGGCCCTGGCCCCGGCGGCCCCCGTCGTCTTCCTCCTGTCGGTGCCAAACGCCCTCAAGGCCGCCCTGCTCGCCTCGGCCCACCTCGTCGTCTACACCCCCGCCAACGAGCACTTCGGCATCGTGCCCCTCGAGGCCATGCTCGCCCGCCGTCCCGTCCTCGCCGCCGACACGGGCGGGCCCGTCGAGACGGTCTGCGACCCGGCAACGGGCTGGCTGCGCGACCCGGCCGACGTGCCCGCCTGGACTGCCGTCATGCGCCGCGCCCTCGCCCTGCCCGACGCCGACCTGGCCCGCATGGGCGACGACGGCGCCCGTCGCGTCGCCGACGCCTTTGGCCGCGACCACATGGCCCGCAGCCTCGACGCCCTCGTCGGCGACATTGTCGCCGCCAAGCCCCGCCCCTCCCCGCTGGGCGCCGTCCTCAACCTCGTCGTCCTCGCCCTCTTGTTTTCCCTCGGCCTCGCCCTGGCCGCCACCTACAAGCGTCTTGCTCGGCACTAGGGCCTCCCCTTTCTCGACCCGCCATCGTCATACATGGCCCGCCACCCCCTCGCCATGGCGCAAAGTCGCCCCGGGTTACCGAGGGCGGCATGCGCTGCCCCCCCCCTTCCCACCTTCTCTCGGGATATATACCTATACATTACCGTAGGAAGGGGGAACCCGCGCACACGCGCGATACTAGACATGTAGACAGCATGGCCCTCGGCATGGCGCTTGGCGCAAAGCCGGGCACGCCGTCTCCAGGACCGCGGCAGAGAGGCCCGGCCGCACTCGCGTCGCGGGCGACAAAGGCCGGTCTGGGCCACACACGCCGCGGCACATCGGTGCAATCATGTATGTACACACACACACATGAAAGAGCAGGCAGATGAATGAAAAAGAGGCGCATTTAAAGGTAATCAATTTGCCATCCAAGACGCTTCCGCATCACTAGCTACGCCCACATGTCCGCCCCGGGAACCCCAGACCCATCCCAAACTCAGCGACTTGACAAAACGGCCAGCCCGCGTCCGCAAACCGAGGTGAAAATACATGGCACCACGCTAATCCCTATTCCATGAGTGAACAATGTAAGCAAACCGCCGCCGCCGCCATCTTCCCACCCAAAAAAAAGCTCCTGGGCTTGCTCGTCTCGCGGGCCTCGACGAAAATGCATGTCCTCCTTCTCCGGGGCGCGAAAATGACATAGAGCTATGGCCGCAAGAAAGAGAAGAGAAGAGAGGAGAAGAAAAAAGCTTCGAGTCTTGAAAGGGTAAAATCCAGGGGGGTTCCTCCCAAAGCCAACATTCTTTCCCAACCTCGTCCCCCGGTGAGTGCCAGTAGCGCCCGGGCTCCGAGCCGCAAGAGAAGGGCATCTCGGAGCCCATGCAGAAGCGAAAAGGTCAGTCCAAACTCCCCTGTGCCGATGGTGTCTTCAGTCCCTCGTCGTCTCCGCGCGGTGGGCGTGTGTTTGGTATGCTCGCATGTCCCAAGATGCGCCGCGGCCTGCTGCCAGTTTCAGAGCCGGGCGTCGTCGCCTCGTCCCTTCGTTTGTCGTAAACCTCCAAGCGCACCAAGACGTCCATTCATGCCCTCAACGTCTGGAGATACGTAGTCGCTGTCATGGAAAAGATGCAGGTAGCTGGGCCAACAAGCTATGCGAGGCCAAATAAGAAAATGACGATGGCTGGCCAATGGAATGATAACAGAGTAGAGAGGTTGCGAGCGATGTCCCAACGACGTCGCGATAGTCGGGTGCTGGTTCGAGCGACCGCAGGAGGACCGGCGCTCCGTGAGGAGACCCACCGAGTCAATGTGTGCTTTGTATTCGAGCTCCCCGGCCCGGATGCTTCATGTTCCAGATTCGCCAAGATTGCAGCTGCATGGGGGTATTGTGATGAAAAACAAATAGATCATGTTTGCGGAAATGGCATGACGTGTCCCGCGTTTCCTCAGATTATCACGGCCAGGGTGCCATCGTCATCGTGCACGGGCACCCGTTTCGCCGTCTCAGTACTGGCTGTGCTGGCACCGGTATCCCGCCGTTTCGCTTCGACGGGACGCACGGGTGGGGCCCTGAGCATGAGCGAGCTCCGCTTGCGTGGCTTGGCCATGAGTAGGATGCCGTCGTCGCTGCCGTCGTCGTCGTCGTCGTGAGACGGGCTCCTGTCCGATGACCCCACCGTTCCGGGGCTCCCGGGCCCGCCCTGGACAAGATGCAGGGCCAGCGCGCCGCTTTCCATGGCGGGGGGGTTCTCGAACACGTGGTCCAGTCTGAAGCCGGTGGATGATTCCTTGACTGGCGCAGGCGGTGTCATGGAATCTTCCGCTTCGAGCCGTGGCGACTGGCCCTTGACGATGCCTGGTTTCCCCAGCAGTTCCCCCTCCATGTCTGCCGACACGGAGCTGGCCCCGCTGAGCAGGGCCGGCAGCGAGGGGTCCGACTGGAAGATGAGCATGTTTTGCGAGGCGCTCTTGGGTACCATGTCCCTTGGCACCGGGCTCGTCGTCTCACTAGGACTCGTGAGAGGGGTGCCAATGGCCTCCATCGACTCCACGCTCGACGACTTGATGGTCGTCATCGTGTTGCCTCTGGAAGGCGCCACAAGATGCCGCGTCCATTCTTCCGCACCGGGAGACGATGGACAAGGGGTGTCGACTGTGTCCAAATTAGCGTCATGGCCCTGGTATCCCTCCGGCGCCGCTGTCGCCGAGGAACAACTGGCCGAACATGCCGCAAGGGTCTCCGGCACAAGCGGGCGGCCGCTGTGAAGCTGTGCCCGCCTCGCGTCTGACATGCCCTCGACGCGGTGGGCGGTCCGAGGACGCTCGTCCACACGCGTCTGCTGTCGTGCGTGAAAATTTGGGTCAGACCGAGGCTGGCCATGCTGATACGTGGCCGCGGCAGTCTGGGGAGAGCTCGATAGCGGAGATGGCGTCGTGCTGCTGTGTTCGCGCGTGCCTCTCTTGAGTTCTATTGACCTCATCGGTTTCAGATGTCTCGGCCCCTGGAAACTCCCCGGTGCTACCGCATTGCTCACCGCCACCTGGGCGTGAGCCCTCTTGTCCGTGCTGACGAAGAGGGCTCTGTCTGCGGATGCCGACCGGGCGCTGTCCTCGCTCTTGGGTTCTGCGCGCCGCGCCCGGCGTACTGCCGGCTCTTCGTCACGCTGGCCCTCCCGCTGCCCGCCGCACCACAGCATGGCAGGGCCCGGGCGTGCTTCTGATGGAGGAGCTCTCAACTGGAACAAGCTTGATGGAAGCCTGGAGCCCTCCTTTTCAACATTGCTGGCTTCTGCCGGGCTCGAGTCTTGATGGTTTGCCAAGGGAGGCCGAACAGTGGCAAGTGGGTCATAATCCAGAGTCTCAGCTCTGAGGTTGGTTCCCGATGATGACGGGGCAAGGTGACCCACGGGCGAGGCGCCGTCTCTGCTGCCTTGGAAGAAGTAGTCGTCGACGCGAAAGCTGCCACGGCGGTCGTTGGTGTGGTTTGTTGACGGACCCGAGTGCCGGAACACACTGTCGCCAGCCGAGCTAGCTGCGCTGCTTGCGGCCCGACGTCGAGACCTGCTGTCGCCTCGCTCGACTAAGGGCTGCATAACCTTTCCCACGGCCTTTTTCACCACCGAACGGGCTCGCTCCAAAAAGTTGAGCGGAACGACGGCAAATGACATTTCCTTCTCGTCGACTTGGATCTTGCTGCCGCAAGAAGGTCGGGCCGGATCCGTGTCGTCAAGCCAGCCCACGGGATTGGTGATGCCTTGGACGACCCACGGATGGCGCTTAATGTCCCTCAGGCGAATTCGCTTTTCGGGGTTCTTGATGAGCATCTGTCGAAGCAGGTCGTAGAGGAGGTTGTCGACCTCTTCGTACTCGAGGTCGTTGTCGTCTCGATACGGGTGGGCGTTTTGGCGTTTGAAGAGAGATGTGGCGGATGGCGAGGTGGATGGGTCGACGGGCTTGAGGCGCCTGCGGGAAATGTGCACCTCGTCGGTCGCAATTTTGCGAAACATCTGGAACTCGTCTTCTGCCAAAAATGGGATGCGTGCGTAGATGAGGCAGTAGAGCGTGACCCCGAGGGACCAGACATCAATCTGCTCCGACACCTTGGGCTGCTCTCTGCTGTCGACGTCTGTGTAGCACAGCTCGGGGGCGAAAAAGGCCGGCGTGCCGACCGTCTTGGCGAGCTCCAAGTCGTCGTCAAAGTCCTTAGCTTCTGACTCGGACACGGTCTCGTCCAGCTCGCCGTCGCGGATAGGTCGGCCAAAGTACGAGACCCCAAAGTCGGATATCTTGACGCGGTGATCCCTGGTCCAAAGCAGATTCGCC
This sequence comes from Ophiocordyceps robertsii, assembly GCA_027405785.1. Lineage (NCBI taxonomy): Eukaryota > Fungi > Ascomycota > Sordariomycetes > Hypocreales > Ophiocordycipitaceae > Ophiocordyceps > Ophiocordyceps robertsii. Next base: position 2,694 of record JAPEBW010001444.1, on the reverse strand, counting down.
GGTTTGATATCTCGGTGGACGACGCCTTGGTAGTGGAGATACTCGAGCCCCAGCACGGTGTCGCGGAACGTCGAGCGGGCCTGGTCCATGGTGAAGCAGGGGACGAAGGAAAAGTCCTCGGCAAAGGGGTCGTGGGCGCGAGGGTTGTAATCGATCGAGGACATGTGGGAGATGATGGAGTCGGCTATGCTGGAAGATCGGGGCCTGAAGGCCTCGGCACGATGTGAGCCGTGCGTGATGCCGTCGAGGGCAGTGTAGGAGCCGCAAGGCGGGAGGGGCGTCTCCATATCGGCGGACCAGTCCACCATCTCGTCGAGTTCCGGCGGGGCCGGGCCTGCCGATGCTGAGGACAGAGACTGCGAGGGCGCACGCGAGGAGCGGCAAGAACCGGCTGGGGACGGCTGTCCGTCGACGACGGCAAAATCTTCGCGCGAGGGGATGCGGGACCACGGGCCGGCGCTGCTACGTTCGTCGGCGGCGCCGTACTCGACGCTCCAATAGTCGGTTGGGCCTGCGTAGTTTTGCGCCAGCCTGGCCCTCTTGAGCTCCTTGAGAGCCTGACGGCGCTCGAGGATCTGGTCGTACTGCTCCTCCTCGGCCGTGGGGGCATCGCCTCGCATCTCGCGCTCGATGCGCCGTCGCTCGTACTGGCAGATGTGAGGCAGGCCCTTTTTGCGCCAAACGACCTCGCCGAGCTCAACGTGCTCGAGGACCATGTAGATCTTCTTGAGCTCGGGGTCGTCGATTACCTCGAGGAGAGCGACGACGTTGGGGTGTCGAATCTTCTTGAGGATGGCGATTTCCTTCTTGGTCTTGTCCTGGGGGGACATGGCGGTGACACGGCCGAGGCGGCGTTTCTTGGAGAAGCGGGGAATGATCTTGATGGCCACGTTCTCAGCAGTCTGGGTGTTGCGGGCGAGCTTGACCTTGCCGTGCATGCCGCGGCCAATCTCCTCGATGACCTCATACTGGTTTATCGACTTGCGGCCGGTGATGATGTCGGAGTCGATGAGGGCCTTGTGCGTCCTGCGAAATGGGCGCCGTCAGCACACATCGGGTCGGCGCACCGGGCACCCAGAGGCGACGAGGGGCAGGGGGAGTCGAGGGGAGGGGCCCAACATCGTGAAACACCAGCCGCGGAATGGAGAGGGGCAAGGGGAGACAACGTACTCGCGAACCCTATGGTTCTGCAATGGATGCAGATACGGACTGCCCAGCGCGGGCGCAGGCGTGTTGCTCTCCGACAGGGACGTGGGCTGGTGGAATTGCGAGGGCGACGGGCTGAAGAGGCCGGGCGAGGACATCGGGGTGCTACTGGCGGTACGCAGCGGCAACGACGACGAGGGGGGGAGGCGGGGATGCGCATGGAGCGAGAGCGCTTGGTGCAGTTGCGAGGAGTCCATCATGGGAGCAATTATCGGAGACTCGATGATTGTCGAATCGACATGCTGAAGGCGGGTGGCTGCCGAAGCGCGATGCGAGCCTTGAGGCAGAAGTCAAGAGAGGCCGGCACGCGGCAAACTTAACGCCGCATGGTAAGCACGAGTAGACGAGAGAGGAGCGTGGCAAAAAAGGAAAAGAGACGATAAGATATGAGAGCAAGGAAAAACGAGGAGCAGAAGGGAATTGATTCGAGCGTGGGGAGGCGTTGAGTTGAGAGGAGCAGCGTGCGTGTGTGTGGTGTGTCTTTCTTTGGGAGAAGCCGGGCTGGGATCTGCGATGGATGGATGGGATGGATGATGGGTGGTGGTGGTCAAAAGGATGGATTGTGGGAGTGGCAGTGGAAGAGGGAGGGGGGGGGTTGTTCCCACCAGCGTGGGCGACAGTGGGCGATAGCGCATACACCACATGTATCATACAGTGCAGCAAGCTAGTGTACATGCACAGGGAAGACTCTGGTAGAGGGGCACGGTGCGAGCACGGAAACATGATGGCGGGCCTAGACCCGAGTGCGCTGCAGAATCTGAATCGCACGGCCCGGGGCGGGTGGTGTCGTGGGCCCGGCAGACAGTCCAAGTCCCGACACAGGCACGGTGCGCGGCCAGGCCTTGGGCCCACCACAAAGTATCTCGAGAGCCTGACGTAGCCGGATGCTCCAGTGTGGTGTGCCAGGGGTGGAGCCAGTGGGGTGGCTCGCCGCTTGGGCCCAACTGTATGTAAATAGGTAGGTACGTACTGTACGTACTGTACAACCTGCACGCGAGGCACCCAGCCGGTACCTCGCTGGCGTGCTCCGTCTCCGACGACAAGGCATGGGGCTGGGCACGCGATTGCCCCGAGCGGGTAGCGAGCCGGTACCGGCCATGGGCGAGTACAAGCTCTCTTGTTCCGACTTCTCCTGTTACGAGTTTTTTTTTGTTCCATCAATTGTTTCCCAGGGGGGTGCAGAGTCCTGTCAGTCAGTACCACGAGTCCCAGGTAGCAGTTGCAGACCATGACGCTGGTGCCGACAATGCGCCGTCGATTTTGAAGCACGACGGAGTGGGAGCAAGAGGCGCTCATTGGCTGTCCGTCTCTAGCGGCACGCTGCTCAAGTCAAGGCATGATGTAAAGACGTGCAAGATGACAAGATAAGGCGTCCAGGGCCTTGGAGCGTGGAATGGCACAGTAGCTGCTTATCGTGCTCGCCGCGCCATTGGTCTGCTGGCCTCTGGCAGTGGCTGACGCTGCTGCAGGCCAACTGCGGGCAGGTTG
>JAPEBW010001443.1:0-24166 GCA_027405785.1 Ophiocordyceps robertsii | reverse complement strand
CGGCTTAATAAGTAGTAATTAGTCCGTAATACCGGCCTTAATTAGCGGTAATTAGTCCGTAGTACTAGCCTTAACTAGTAGTAATTAGTCCGCGCCCTATCCCCTTATCCTTATACTATAAAGCGTAGTAAATAGTAGCAATTCCTACCTATTTAAACGGAAATCCCTCGGATATCCGCTAAGCTAAGAGCGACTATATCGCACGATTAAGTACTTATTTTATAGGAAGTTAAATACTAAACGATATTTTCTTCGGTAAGAAGCTCCTATTAGCCTTTAAGTCTAACCTTAATAATAAGCACCTTTTCCTTAACGCGCTTATAATAAAACTTTAAGATAAGTAGGCTATAAGAGCGAAAAAGGCCGCGGCTTACTAAGTATACTAGTTTAATAATCTCCTTTACCCTTTTTTAAGGTTTTATACCGCGATAGCCTATAGAGTTAAATAGGACGTAAAACGAGTTCCGCTTAGCTAAGCTAAGACTACTATCTTTAAAGAGGTAATCCGCTTTTAAAATACTAATAAAGAATAAACTATAAAACGATAAAATCTACATAACTAAGTAAACTAAATTTAGTATTACTTAAATAGATTAATTATCCTTTAAATAAAAAAAGTAAGGATAAGCTAACCTTAAACCTATTTAGCTCCCTGCTTACTAAATACCCTTTAGATTAAGCCTATAAAAAAGTTACTCTTTCCTTAAGACGATAAGCTTAGCGGATATTTTTACTATATACTACTAATAAAGTTTAGCTTAAAGGCCTTAACCGGAAATCCGCATTAAAGGATACTTAGTAGTTTCTTAGTTTAGTATTACCGTTTAGCCTTATCTATTATAGCCGCGCTAAATAAGGTATTTTCGGGACTTTTAATTAATAAAAACGAGCCTCTTATACCGGGGGCCTTATAGCGCACCGGATTCCGGGATATATATAAAACGGAAGGTTAAGCGCTTACCGAGAGTATTAAGACTAAGACTTTAATAATAAGTAATAAGGACGCGGAAAGCGATACCTTTAGCGGGCTAAACCTATTTATATTAAGCGCGTAGATACTAAAACTAAGTATAGCCTTAAGCCCTTTAGTAAGAATAGTAATAATATCGAACGAATAGTTCCTTTATTTTCTTTAGGTACTAAAAAAAGAAGATATGCTTATTAAGCCTTAGGAAAAACCTTAACTATAAGCTAAGGATATAAGGAGATTTAACTTATTAAGACCTTTAAAAGTATCCTTTAATAAAGTCTAAGAAGATAATAAAGCTAGTATATTTTAAGGAGTAAACCGTTTTATTAACTTTATCCGCCGAAACGCTAATAAAGGTAAGGCCTATACGGACGAATTAGCTATTTAATTGCCCTCCTTCCTTTAAAGAAGTATAGCGGAATAGTATTTTAAAGACCTCTTAAAACTATAATAAAAAGAACTTAGCGAGCTTAATATTAGATTAAGCCGATAAATATCCGCCTTATAAAAACGGTTCGGAATCTGCCTAAATATAGCGATATAAGCACTTAATAAAGAGCACTTTACTATAAAAGTGTTAAAGGTTGAAGCAGCAGCGAAATTGTAGGGAAATTACGAGATTACGTAATGTTATATAATAAAGGGGTCGATGTTATATAAGGCAGGATTTTGGCTGGAATTGATTGATAAAGAATTAAGTGCGTAAGTGCTTGTAGAATCTCTAGCTATTTAGTAGCGGGAGATTCGCCTTTTATAGATAAATGTAAGGGAACGGAGTGATATATCCGGACCGGCCTTCGGGCAGTCTTAAAGCCCGAGAAATGTTGATTTTAAAGCATTTTACCCCGTGGCTGTATGTCCCTTCCTTATGCGGCAATTCGTGTTTAAAGCTAGTTAAGGTTAGTTTAGGTCTAAGCAGATCCTTGTTTTATCTAGCCACCCTAACCTCCTTAGTTCCGTATATAACGTTATAGACGTCGTATAGGGACGTAAGGACCTGGAAAATAACGAGCCGAAGCTAGGCTATCTAATGCGGGTTTTTATATAATTTACACACCCCCCTATGCTTAGCTAATTAGGTAAGCATTAACTAGCTGATTTATTAAAGTAGTAAAATCACTCTCTTATACGAAGATATAGTAGTAAGATCCGACTTTAAGTCTTAAATATCGCGCTTATAATATAAAGCTAAGGCCGCGCTTTATTAACTAAATTACCTAACTATAGTAATCTACTAAAAGCTAAACGTTTACTTATAAGAATCCTTATAACGTTTAGGAGGAATAAGGATATTAATAGATAGATTAATAAATATAAGGAAATTCTTCCTTAACTATAAGTTAAATATACTTAAGGATCTTAAAAGTACTTATTAGCGCAAAAGAAATAAGTCTAACCTATAAAAAGGCGAGGGCTAATTAGCCGTACCTTATACGCACTTAAAGGATAGTCCGGGACGCCCCGGCTATCTATCGAAGGCTTGCTAGGACTAAGGGTTACGTTTTTAAACCGCCTAGCAAGGGCGGATATACTTTAAGCTTTATAGCGCTCGCTAAGTTAAGGAAGAAACCCGTTTAAATAGCTAAGAATATAAGTTAAGGTCCTCCGGCTTAAGAGAGAAGGGACCTTTAAGATTATATACTCGCTAACGCTAAAGCTAAAATAAGCATACCCCGCGATTAAGGAAAGAACTATAATAAAGACCGATAACTATCTAAGGGATAAAGAGTACGATATAAAAAGAGCTTAGTTAGATATTAATAAAGGCTTAAAGGAAACCGCAATCTATATTATAATAGACTTAATATAAGAGGCCGATAAAGTATACGGATTTTACGGCAAAGCATTCCCCTTAAAAAATAAGCTTTACTAATATATCGAAGATAAATACCCCCTTAACCCTAACTAAGACGTTGCTATATAAAGACGTAGCTTAGTATAGTAAGTAGTTATTCGGAAGCTATAAAGCGTTTAGATAGTTAAGGCTTCCCTTAACGTTTAGCTATTAAACCTTAATAAGCCGTTACGATTTACTTACGCACGCTTACTAATTTACGGAAAAGAAAGGCTTAAGATAAGCATTTCAGCCTATATAGATTCCGGGGTAGACTAAAGCCTTATTTAAGCCGACTTAATAAAGACCTTTTAAGACGTAACTATAAACTCCTCTTAATAAATTCCTATCTAAGGAGTAGGAAGGATAGCTACTATTAAATAAGCGGAATTTACTACGTATATACTAAGAAGGCTAAATAGTAGCCTCGCGGTTATAAAGGTAAGAATCGGCGCTTAAATAGTAAAACGCTTAGCGGCTAATATATTGCTTAGCTAAGACTTTTTAGTTCCTTATTAAAAGGACCTTATTAACTCTATATCGGTCTTATAAATCGGGGCCTATAAAGGGATTAAAGCTAAAGTTAAGATAGTCCGGCTAAGACTAGCGATATATAAATAAGTAATTTACTTAATTACTATAACGATTTTAGCTAGTTCTAGCTACGCCTTACTTATATAAGTCCGGGCGCCGCCGTTAAGGCGTAATATAATATTTTTCCCCGATACCTTTAAGCTCGCCTAGATAATAATATAGGATTATAAGAGCTTTATAGCGATAAACTATTTTAAGGAACTACTAATACTTTACTAAGGCTAAAAGGTAAGGATAATTACGGACTTTTATAAGCAGTTTTAGCTATATAAAGAGGTCGACGCTATTACTCTTTTAGCGGAAGCCCTTATAGAAAATCCGGATAAAATAGACCCCGCTAAGAACTTCTTATAAAAAGATCTTACTATAAACTATAAACTCGGAATCGGCTAAACTAAGGACCTACTTAAATATATTACTAATAAGGGCGTTTAGATTTATACTAAAGACTTAAAATATATATTAAAAGTTTAAGATATCCTTTAATCGTTTCCCCGCCTTTAAAAGGATAAGGGAGTAGTATATATAGACGAATTTAAATATATACGTATTCTTTTAGTAAAAGGATAGCAATACTAATAAGTCGTATTAAGATTATACTTATTAAGCGATAAAGATAAGAAGGTAGTAAATATAATGTTCGGCTAGCTAACTGCGTAGGGCCGATTAAAATAAGTTTATAAGCTAACCTTATTCGCGGCGCCGGTATTTATAGTATAAAAGATAGTAAACGGAAAGGAAAAGAGATAAGTAATCGTAAACTTATATAGGATTAACGCTATTATTACCTTAAACGCTTACTTAATACCCCTTTAAAGCGATATAATTAAACGCCTTTAAGGAAAGAAGTTTATTAATATAGTAAACGTATAATCGTTTTTTTATTAATTCTTAGTTTACTAAAACTACTAAGAAAGGTTTATAGTTATAAGCTATCGCGGGCTAAAAAGATTACTAATAATACTTATAAGCTTTAAGAACTCCTTAGCATACGTTTAAAGGTTTATCGATAACGTCCTTTATAGATACTAAGAATATACAGCGGCCTATATTAACAATATTATTATTTACTTTAATATAGCTAAAGAATACCTTTAATATTTAAAGGCCGTATTCCGCGCCTTTTATAACTATAATATTACCTTAATTAGACTAAAGTCCTTCTTAGCGTCCTTATCTATATAGCTCCTCGGATTTAAGGTAAACGCTATCGGCTTAATAAATATAGACGAATATATATAAGCCTTAAAGGATATTACGTTCTTAAAGAACCTTTAATAGCTTAAGAAATAGATCGGCCTTATTAAGTAGCTACGCTATATAGTCCCGTATTTTATTAAGGAAGTTAATATCCTATAAAAATAAAAATTAAAGCTGCTTTAAGTAGGATAAGAAAAAGGAGTCCCCTTAAAGGGCTAAGGACGGGCTTAATATACCGCGAAAGCCGCTTTTTAGCTTACTTTAAAAGAAGAAAAGGCCTTCGCGATTTTAACTAAGAAACTTACTAAGGCTTAAACGATTTACTACTTTAACCCCGCTTAATAACTATTTATCTAAATTAATATATCCTAAGAATATAGAGTAGCGGCTATAGCTTTTTACTTAAAAAAAGGCATAGAATAAGATAAAAAGACGCTACTAGCTTAAACTAAGGTTTAGCTTATCGTTTACTTAAGCCGCGCCTTTTAAGGCGGAGAACCTTAATACTAGCCTATAAAACTTAAAGTAGCCGGTTTAGTATAAGTAGTATATAAGTTACGCACTATAGTACTATCTATAAAAACGCTATAAGTAGTTATCTTTACTAACTATATAAGCACTTATAAAATCATATACTAAAAATCCTTATTCTTTACTAATATAAAATCTAATAATAAGCTAGTCCTTATATCTTAATACTTAAGCTAATTCCCGCTTAAGGTATACTATATCCTTAGTATTAAAAACGTTATATTAGACGCGCTCTTACGTTTACTATACTAAGATAATAGGCTAGTATCCTTAAACTAAAAAAGGGAATTAAAACGTATTTAAAAAAATAAGATAATAAACTACGTATTCTTTTATACGAAAGCATTAATTAAATTGCCGCTCCGCTAAAAGATAATTAATAGATATACGGAGGATATATAGTAAGTAAGAATTATAGCGTAGCTCGGCGATAAAGACGGGGTCCTTAAACTCCTATTCCTCCGGTTATAAAGGTTACTATACTTTATAAAAAACAATAAACGCTAAAGACTATATATCCTTAAGATTTACGCTAAGGAGATCGTTAAAAATACTTACGCTAGATATTTTTATACTAGCTATACTTCTATATAGTAAGATTTATCGGAAGGCTTCTTAATCTTATAGCTTATTAAATATATAGATAAGGTTATAGATAGCTATAACGCTTATTACTATAATTAAACCGATTAAGGTAAGACGTTAAAGTAGCTTATCCCGATTTAAAGCCTGCCGGTTTTATATTATATAATAGCGATAAACTTCATTACTAAGCTCTTAGTAGTCTAAGCCGAATAATCCCTATAAAAAGATCCTATAAAGAACTTTTTTAATACTTTACTAACTATAATTAATAAATTCTTAAATATATATCTCCTTATCTTAAGTAATAACTAGTTTATAGCAAAAGACTAAGTATAAGCGTTATATACTAAACTACTTCGCGCTAACTAAGGGATTTTAAAGGGGATAATCACTAACTAAGACGTAAGGTTTACCTTAGCTTTTTAGCGGACCTTATAGTAAGCCTTTAAATTAAAGCTTTTTGTATTTACCGCTTAGTACCCTTAAACTAACGGCCTATTAAAAAGGCGAAACTAAACTATAAAAATCGCGCTACGATTCTTTACCGCTAATTTCCCGGACTTATACTAAACTAATACGCTAATCGCCCTTTAGTTTAGCCTTAATAATTCCTTCTCCTTAGTAATTAATACGGCCCTTAGTAAGCTTATTATAAGGATAAGAATAAATAACGGCCTTTAGTTCTTTAGTAATTACTTATACTTATAAAATTAAGAGGTTTTATAAAAAGAAGCTAGGTTAGCTATCGCTTATACTTAAGCCGCTATAAAGAATAGATATAATAAGAAATACCGCTTACTAAAATTTAAGCCCGGCGATTAAGTTTAGTTATAGCTTAATAAAAGCTACTATATTACGGATAGCAAACTAGTAAAGCTTTAAAAAAGATATATTAGGCCGTTTTAAGTTACCGCAAAAGTAAGATAGCTTATATACCGGCTAGATATAAAAAGGTCCCTTAATATTTATCCGGTCGTTTTAGTACTATAACTACGCTTAGCGGACGAGTAAGCTATATGCTTAAGACTAGTTTAAGATAAAAGGATACCTTACTTAAACGAGTAAAAAGTAAAATAAATTCTATAAAGCTATATAATAAAAAAAGGCGGTAGAAAGCTAAGGAAGGAATTTCTTATAGCTTAAAAAGGCTAGCTAAGTAGCTATAACTTATAGGTAAATAAAAAAGCGGTCTTCTCGCTAAAAATTATAAAAGCCTTTAAAAAAGCATAAAAGGAGTTAGTTACTTAAGTAGTTTAGATAAAAGTATAACGCGCGGCCTTTATAACTTAATATAAAACTCTCCGACTAAGAGAATTAAGCGGTTAAGCCTAAGCATAAGACTTAAAAGCTACTATAAGTTACGAGAAACTATAACTTACTACGCTTAAGGTAATTAGTTATTTTAATAAAAATATACCGCCGTTTACCTTAAGTAATAAGGCCCTTTTAGCCTTATAATATACCTATTTAAATTCTCTCCGCCGCTTGCCCTTTTTCCCTTCCTTTCTTTCTTTTATAACTATATTTCCCTTTACCGCCGGCTATAGCCCGCTATACCTTACTTACTCCTATATATATAACCTTTACTACCTTAAGCCTACGATCCTTATACTCTTATTTTAAGTCCCTTTATCGTTTAACGTCTTTTATAGCTAAGACTAGCTATTTTATAACTACTTTTTTAGCTTACTTTCCTATAAGCCCCTACGCCTTTAATATAAAGGATATAAATAAGCTCTTAAGCTTTATAGAAATAAAGCGGCTATCCTCTATAGCCTTAAGTCCTTTAGTAAAGGTTAAAACCTTTAAGTTTAAGCTTTTATATAAACCTACGCCGGCTTTTATAGCCGCGCTTAAGCTAATAGATTTAACTTAAACTATAGCATTATAAGGGATAGCTTATATTACCCCCTTTTAAATACTTAACTTAAATACCTAACTTCTTAGCCTTATACTATAGCGAGGTCTAAACGGCCGGTTTCGCGGTAACTTAGCTATACCTCCCGCTTAGCTCTTACTATCTAAAAGCCCCCGCCGCTTATATATTTTTAAGGCATAGCCGGAAATCTTTATTAGCGGAATAACTAGCTAATACTTAATGCTTAAGGGTTAGCTAACCTTATTATAGTCTTAAGATTTATAGTAGTTACTATAGCTAGCGGAAACCCGCTTTAGCTAAACGATTAAAATAATATCTACGCTATCCTTAACTATATATCTAAGGCCTAGCTTAACTAGTTTATAGCTAGGTTTATAGCGGCATCTTAAGCTATTATAGCTAAAACCCCGTCTCGCTTCGCACGCGGTTTAGCCCGTGCTATAAAATCCCCTTCTTAACCTATAGCCGCTATAAGCTTTAAAGACTTATTTAGTCCCGCTTAGCGAACGCTCTTTCTGCTTGCCGCTATACTTAGCCCGGTTATATAAAGGCGTATAAGCGCCTTACTATAGTCTATCCGCTATCCTTTTTTAATTAAAGGAGATAGCGATAACTAGCCTCGCGATATATTCCGCCGCCCGGTCTTATAAAAGCCGCTAGTAGTAATTAATACGATCCTTAATAAACCCGGCTTCATAGGCCTATACTCTAGCAATAAGATTATAATAATCGTGAGTTTCCGCTTAGCTATAAACTATATTAAGTTTTACTTATAGGCCCGCGAAAAGTCTAAACGCGACTTAACTTTAACTTAAGTAATAAAGTTCTTAAGCTTCGATATCTGCTTTATTAGCCGTACTAACTACGCGTTTTATATTCTTACCTTTAAGGGCCCCTTTATATTAAGGTTTTTTAAGACTATTAAGTACGTTTAAAACCTTTAAAGTAAGGAGTTAGGTATTAAAGCTATTAAAGACCTTATTACCCGCTTTTAAGCGGGAATATAGATATTTAATACCTTAATACTAACTATACTTATTAATATTAGCGGGACGGCTTACTTTTACTTTAATACCTTTTTAGTAGCTAGATATACGTTAATTAGCGAAAAGGCATAGGTAATAGCGCCGCGTAAAAAAGATAATAAGTTAAAAAGCCCGGTAATAAAAAGCAAAAGATAACTATAATAGTAATAGTAAGTAGGATATAATATCTTGCTTATAAGCGGCCTATAAGGCTAGTAAGTAAAATAAGAGACTTAATAGAGGATTAAAAACAGCGTAAGAAAGGTAAGTAGGATAATAATATAGGATAAGGCTTAAATAAAGCTAGTCTCTTATAACGTATCCCGCCGGGGAACTTAAGCATTCCCTAGCGCGGAGACTCCTTATTTCTTAATAAAGGCCCGAATATATACCTTAAAAGAAAGTCGGAAAACTTTACTATAAGTGTTAGCTAGACGCGCTAATTGCCTTAATAAAGACAAAGCCGTATAACTAAATATAAAGTAAGAATTTATAATAAAGCTACTTACTAACTATCTTAAGCTACTGAGCTACTATTAGCTAAATAGGCCGAAAAAACTATTAAAAGGATAAGGACGGCATACTATTAATATAGCGTAAAGACGCTACTATAAAGCTATTACTTAGTACCCCTTTTACTTTATTCTTACTTTAAACCAATAAGGATATTAGCTTTTCTTTTTTACTTAAGGGAGTTATTACGGAATCTAAATAGCTATGCTTAGACTCCTTACTTTACTCTTAAAGAAGCCTTATAAAACCCCGCGATAAGAACGCCTAAAGTATATATTATAAAGGCTCGCTTAAGGAGATACGATGAATATTACCGGTTAAACCCCGCTAAGGTCTTTAAGATAATACTATAAAGGGTTAGGAGCTTACTTAACTATAGTTTAAGATATCTTTAACTATAAGAAATACTATAAAAACTGTTAAGCGGATTCCGCTAGTATCTTTAAGGGATTTTTAAGGATTTCCGCGGGATATCTTAATTATAGTTCGACCCGTTTTTAACTATAAAAGCACCTTAAAAGATATAGGATAAACTTTACCGCGATTTTTAAGGGATATTTAAGGATATTTAAGGGATTTCCCTAACTATAGTTTATAGTATTTTTTACTAAGCTTATACTTAGTTTATTAGGCGATTTTATAAGGATATTTACGGTTTATCTACGCACTATAGATAGTATAGTTAAAGATCCTTAAAATTAGCTTAAAGAACTAAGTATAAAGTAGCTAGCTATGCTTTTAAGAATAAATAAGCTTTTTACTATTTCTAAACCCTTATATACGTTTACGTGCGGTAATTAGTCCGTTATACCGGCCCGACCGGCGGAAATTAGTCCGTAGTACTAGCCTTAACCGGCGAAAATTAGTTTGTAGTACCGGCCCCGACTAGCAGTAATTAGTCCGCGCCTTATTCCCTTATCCTTACGCTATAAGGCGTAGTAGTTAGTATTAATAAAAAAAAGGGGCTTAATATACTTATAGATATAAGTAATAACTACTATACTATAGTAAGTAAAGGGGTAGCGATAAGGCTATAGATACCCTTTATAGATAAGATAAGGAGGCTATTATAGCCTTTTTTAAAGGATATATTAACGATTTAAATAAAAAGGATTATAGCGTTTAAGATAAAGATTAATAAGCACTTAAAATAGATATTCGCTTATATAATATTAAAGTTAAGCTACGATATGTTTTTAAGGAGACCGTAAATAAAAAAGAATAAAGTAGTTTATAATACTAGGGGGGATTGGATTTAGTATAGAAAAGTAAGGATTTAAATCGGCCTTTAAGGATTAAAAAAAGCCGCGAAGATTGCGAATATTTAAAAAGCGAAGTTAATAAGTGCCTTTATCTTTATAGCGGAGTGCTAATAAGAAAGGGCTTAAAAGAATAACTAAGGGCGATAATAAGCGTTTAATATAAAGGTAGTTATAATAAAGAATATAAAGAGGGCTTTTTAGCTAAAAACGCTAGTTAACTTAGCGGACTATATCTTAGCTTAAGTACTATAAGCTTATTTAGACCTTTTCGTACTTATAAAGGTACTTAAGTAACCCTTATTTTAACGAAGCATAGATTATAAGATCTATCTTACTTTAAATAAGGATAGTAAAGAGCCGCTATTATTATAAAGGCCCCTTTATAATATATTAAAGGAAGAACTCCTTATCCTTTAAAAAACTTTAAACGAGCTATTAAAAGCGAACCTTATCCGCTTACGTAGTTTGTTAGCCGCAGCGCTAGTATTATTTATAAAGAAGGCTAATAGCCCCCTATACTTTTACTATAATTACTAAGCCTTAAATATAATTATAAAAAGAGATTAATATGCGCTACTATTAATTATAAAAACGCTAAAGATACTAGCGAAAGTATATTTATTTATAAAACTTAATATTATTATAGCGTTTTATAAGATTAAAAGCGCGGAGGGCTATAAGTTTAAGATAGCCTTTTAAATAAAGTTTAGACTATTTAAGTAGTAAGTATACTTATTTACCCTTATAAAAACGCTAGCTACTTTTTAATATTATATTAACTAAGTATTAAAGGACTACTTTTATAAGTTCGTTATAGCGTATATAAACAATATTTTAATTTACTTATTAAAGTCGCTCCGCGATTATGAAAATAAAGTAGCGAAAGTGCTTAAAAGGTTATAAGAAGTAAGCTTTATATTAAACTTATAAAAATACGACTTTATAACGAAAAAAGTAAAATACTTAGGTTTTATTATATAAGCTAAGGGTAAAGTTTAGTACGACTTAAAGAAGATTAAGGCTATTTAAATATAATAAGCGCTAAGGAATATAAAAGGCGTTTAAAGCTTTTTTAAGTTTATAAATTACTATTATACCTTTATTTTACTTTATACTAAGGCCTCGCGGTGCTTAAATAGCCTTTATAACAAAAAAACGCGAAGTTCTTATAAACTAATAAGCACTAGGCTACGTTTAAGTTTATTTAAAAAGCATTTTATAATACGCTAATACTATAGCTATATAACCTTAAAAAGGAAATATACTTAAAAGCAAACGACTTTAAATATATAATAAGCGGTATACTAATATAAGTAAGACTAAATAGGATATATAACTTAATAAGTTTCTTCTTAAAACGACTTAATATAGCAGAGTATAATTACTTAATTTATAGTAAAAAGCTACTTACGATTATAATATACTTAAACTTTTAAGGGGTAAGGTTATATAATACGCTAGCGTTTATAGTACTAATAGATTATAAAAATCTAAAGTACTTTATAATAAAAAAGAAGTTAAATAAAAAGTAAAGTAAATAAGTAATAAAGCTTACTTTATATAACTTTATATTAAAGTACTACTTAAGAAGGTTAGCGGTAATACTTAATGCTTTATTAAGCCGCGATAAAGATAAGCTAAAAGGGGTATTTAATAAAAAGGAAATACGATATATAGTATAGATAATCCTAGATAGCGCGCGATTAATAAGATATTAAGTCCTTCTTAGTAATAAGTATATAAACCTCCCGCGATAATTAGTATAAGAAGAGCGCACTAGCGCGATAATATAAGTAAAGGAAGAGAATATAAGGTTAATCGCTTATATAAATAAAGCGGACGACCTTATACCTTAAGACGAAAGTAAGGTAAATAAAAGCGGAGTTCGGCTAAAACTTAACCTAAACTTAAGCTAAGACGCACTTAAGAAATAAGCACGACCGGCTTATATATTTAATAAGTAAGAGATATAAAAGCGGTAAATAGCGACATTATAAAAGGATAAGGAGTATAAAGTAATATTTTAAGTAATATAGAATAGCGATTAGTCGCTTACTTTAAAATAGCAATTAAAGGTCTAAGTTAGTAAGTATATAATTAATATAAGAGGGCGCCTTCGCTTTAAAAACTAGCTTTAAGTATTAAGTAAGGCTTAATACCTTAAGAAAGGGGAGGATTAAGAGCTAAATAAGCTTTAAGTATTAATTGCTTAGCGGATATATAACTTAATAGTAATAAGATACTTAAAGCGTAAGGGGATGCTTATAATATTAGCTTAAGAGTTTTTTTAGCTAAGCTAGTTATTAATAGTACGCGAGCTTATTATAAACTATAAGATATATAGTAAAGGGTATATTTAAAAGTAACTTTAAAAAGGGCTTCTTTAATTATTACCGCCCTTTATATAGCTATTTATATACTTAACGATAGACTTTATAGTTAACTTACTGCTAATAAGGACTAAAGGCTTTTAAAACCTTTAAGTAATAATAGATAGGCTAATACAGGTAATAACTTTAAAAGCAATACTAATAATAAAAGTAGTAATATATGCTATTAAGTTCTTATAATCTTATTTCCGCTTTTATAAAATACTAAAGTTTATTATTTTAAATTAAGGGATAAACTAAATAAGGCAATTTTAAAAGGAATTTTATTAATAAACTAAGGTTTAAAAGAAACTAAGTTTAGCTTACTATATATAAACTAATAAGGCGATAAAGCGCGCGAACTAAAAAGTATAAGTATACTTTTATAGATATATTTACTATAAGTAAGATAATTAAAAGGTATAGCTACCTTATATTTAAGCGGCGCTTAATAATTAGGTTCTATTAATAATAAGTATAAGCCCTTTCTTTACTATATATAAGTATAATATTAAGCTAATTTAAATCGTATAAAAAAAGGGACCGCTTATACTAAATATAAAAAGCGTATAAAGCTTTATATAAAGGATAAAGGAGGTTACTAACTTCCTTTAAATAGCAATCGCCGCGTTATAAGTAAGATAAAAGGAGATAGTAAACTAATTACGTATACCGGTAAAAAGACTTTAAGTAAGCAATAAAGTATAGCTAGATATAAAGAAGTATACTATAAATAAGCCTTACTAAAAGCTTAATTAGCTATACTAAAAGTATACTATAATAAAAGTAGTTAGCTTATATATAGTAAAAGTTAATATACTAAGGAGGATATATAAAAGACTATATATAAAGTTCCTTTACTATATAGCGGATAACCCTTTACTTAGCTAAGTAGTTAACGACTACTAGCTATTACTAGTAATCGGGGAAGATAACGAACTAAAGTATATTATAAGGAGGAATAAGTAAGCTTAATAAAGATAAATTAAAAAGGGGAGATAGCGCTAAGTCTTAGTTAAGTAATATAAGTATGCTAATTTAATATAGTAGCTAATTAGCGACTTTAAGGATATAATTGCTATAAAGGAATTTAAAAGACGATATAGTAACGTAATAAAAAACGATAAAGGCGAGGCGGAAAGACAATAATAAGCTAAGCTAAGGAGTAAGGGATAAAATAAGGGAAGTAGCGGAGAAAAAAAGGAAAACCGGGAAAAATAAAAAGGAGTTTTAAGCTACGCTTAGTAAACATTAAAATAATTCTAAATAATAAGTATAAGGAGGATATACTATAAACGCGCACTAAGTATAGATAATAATAAGATAGATAGGGGATATAATAAGATATAATAAGATATAAAGTAGATATAAATAAAATATATAAGAAACTATAACTTAATTAAAGGAAACTACTTACTACTTACTAATATTAATAGATTAACCTTAAACTTTTAAGTATATTTAAGCTTAGCGCGCTATAATAAGAGTATAAGCTAACTTTATATACTATAATAATTATTAGTAATATCCTTTTAGCTAGCGTTTATTAAGGATTGGAGAACGTATATATAGGTTAATATAATAATTTTTAAACGTCTTTTAAGATATATAGTTTTAAAGCGCGTTTACGGCGGCGACTATATTATTAGTATACTAATATCGTATTAGCGTTATATTATATATAGTTGAAAAACGGGGATATATAAGTAAATAACGTAATCTAGCGCGGGCGTAAGTAAAATAATTATAAGTATAAAGCGAGGCTTAATTTTAATAAGCCTTATACTAAGTATTTATATTAAGAGATACTATACATTTAATATATATAAGGTAGGTGGGGCGCTATATAGTAGTGCTACGTATCGCGCTCCGCTTACTTAGCTATAGTAGCGAGCGTAAAGACTAACGCGAGGGCGGTAACGTATAGTCGCTAGGTGTACTAAAGGGCGCTAAATAAGAAGACGCTTATAATATAGCGGGAAATAAAGTATAGGGGGTTATAGTAAATATATAAAGGCGCGGTATAGCGAAGCTATTATAAGAAGGGGCGCGCGCATAAGAAGATTAGTAATTTAAAAAGGAAAAGGGAGAAAAAAAGGAAAAGGAAAGAGGAAGGGTATTTATACTTAAAGACCGTAAGCGGCGGGAAGGCAAGACGTGCCTTAAGCACTAATATTAGCGGTAAGTTAAGGAGATATATAATACCGCCTTAGTACTATTAAAGATAATATAGCGGCGCGGATAGGCAAGCGTATAATATATCTAACGCCTTAACGTAATATTATTTAAGGGGATATATTAGTATAAAATTATAAGCACGATAAAGACGACTATACTAATTAACATTAAGCGTAAAGCGGGGGGCGGGGCGCTAATATTATATACCTTAGTGCGCGATAGCTTAAAAAGGGGATAGTATTATAAGCTATACTATAAAAAGAGCTATAGTTATATTATAGCGAATAACTTAAAGTTAAGCTAATATATAGCTAAAGTTATATAAGACTTTACTTAAACTTAGCTTAAGTTTAACTTAAACTTAACTTTAGTACGGGCTACTTAAGCGACTTTTATAAAGTATAAAGCTATATAGCTTAAATAGAGATTTCCCCCTTCCCTTTTTAGCTTTAAATAAATAATTATTTAGCTACGTACTACTAAGCTAAGTATACGTAAGCCCTTAATAACTATATAAGTAAAGGAGTTTATAGTAAACTTTAAACCTTTAAAAAGCAAGCTTATTTACTTTATAAGAAAATATAAGGCGGTTATAACTTTTATCCGCCTTAAGGCCGCGATAATTTTATTAGTTTAAAACGCTAAGCTCTTAAAGATATAAGTAAACTATAAGTTTAAGTAAAAAGTATACTTTAATAAGCTATATACTAAGTTAAAAGGGTAAAGCCTAGCCTTAATAAAGCTTGTAGCGTTTATATAAGGATATACTTTACTTAAAGCTTAAGAGGTTTATAGTAAAGTCGTTTAGTCTTTTATATTATACGCTATAGTTATATTTTTTAAGCTAACCTTAGCGGGTAAAAAGCTTTATAAAATAGCTTTAAAACTAGCTTAGGATTAAACCGCTTACTTTATATAATTATAAGGGCTTACTAAGCTACTTTAGTTTACTAGCTTAAGCTAAAATTTAAGTCTTATTAATTAATCTTTACTTTAACTAAAAAATAGCTAATACCCTTAAGAGACTAAAAGATTTTAAAATCTCTAACTAAATCCAGCGCGCGTTTACGTTAATAGTAAAGCTACTCCGGCAATATAAATAATAGCTAAGGCAACTTACGCTCTTATAGCTACTGCTTATAAAGGTATTAAGGGGGGTACGGTCTTAAGTTAAGTATTATAAGCTTTAAGAAAAGAACAAAATAAAAGAGATCCTTTTTAAGGAGTAAGTTAAATAATAAAGCTTTAAAGAGAAGCTTATTAAATAGCGCCGGACTATGCTTTCCCTTATTAACCTCCCGCCTTAGTTTAATAAACTTATAGCGCTTAACCGGTATAAAGCGTTGCTTAAGTACTTAAGCCTAATAATTACTTAAATATATACTAAAGTAATAAGCCTTAAAGACTTCTTATTCCGCTATAATATACTTAAAGTAGTATTGCCCCTTTATAACTATAGGTAGTAATAAGATACTATTTACTACGCAATAATAAGCTATAAGCTTATTAATAAAGTAAAAGGGATGCTATTATAGCGACTCCGTAATATAAGCGAGGTATAAGTAAAGCTTTAAAAATAAAAGATAGCGGCTATTTTAATAAGATAGTTTTTAAGCTTAAGACGCTTATAATAGTTTAACCTTATAATATAGCTATATTAAAGAGAAGAGAAAGTATATATAAGGACCTTAGTTATAACTTAGTTATAAAGAGGCGCACCTTTATTAAACCGACCACTTAGCTTAGCTTAAAGGGAAAACTTACTAATATAATAAATACTATAAAGCACTAAAATGCTAAAACTCTTTCCCCCCCCTTTTTATTTTATCTAGCTTATAACTTATTAAGCCCGCTTTAAGCTAACGTTTTAGCTAGCCCTTTTTATACTTCCCCTCCCCCTTAATACTACCTTTTTACCTTATTTAATATTTAAGCTTATTATTATCGTCCTTTATATTACGTTTAATATAACTTAAAGTAGCTACGGGCCCGCTAGTATAAGGGGTACTTTAAGTACGCCCCGCTTAGCTACGGCTATAAGTTAAGGTAATTAGCGCCTTCTTTTTTCCACGCTTATAGTAGCTTAAAGTCGCGGCGGCAGTAAATAAAAAAGATATTACCTTAATAGTAGTCTGTTAAAGCGTTTATTTTAAGGCTTATAAAGTGCTTAATATTAAAGAACTACTAGCTATAATACGAGTAAGAGTTAAAGGCAGTATAAAACTAAGCTATATAAAGTAACTTAAGTAATACTTAATTAACTAAGCGGAGTTAAGCATTATAAGAAAATTAAAGGAAAGCAACCTAGCCTTACTATAAGCAAAAAACTAATAGAACTTAAGGTCTAAGCTAAGGTTTTTAAAGTCTCTTTCCTTACTAAATAAGCTAAAAGTAAGGATAGCGCGAATATATATTAAGGTAGTAGCTATAAAGTCGTTAACCTTAAAAACACTGCTTTTAAAGAAGCTATAAGCGCGCTTTAGCGTAGCTAAGGGGATATTATAGCTTATAAGCTAGCTAAAAGTAAGTAAAATAAAAAACGAAGTAAAGTCGTTATTATTATTATTACTATCGCCGCTTTTTAATATTAATAATAATAAAGATAGTATTAAAGCTAAGCTAAAAGCTACCCTTATTTATAAAGGCCTTAGTTTTAACTAAATTATTACCTTTATTTTCTTTTTCTTTTTCTTTTACTTGTTTTTTATCGCTAATATTAAGCTTAAGCTCCTTTAAATTAAATATAATATCGGTCTTAATAGCTTTTCCTTTACTTTTACCTTTAAGCGCCCCCTTATACTTAAGTTTTTAAGTAAAGGCGGCGCGCTTTTAAGTATAGGCCTTAGTAAAAGCCTTAGCTTAAGCCTTTTTCTTAGCTTTAACCTTAGCTTTAAAGTCCTTTAAAACGATAAGGATCTTAAAGGGCGGGGGCTTAAGCGGGGTAAAGGCAGTATAAGCCCGCGCTAAGTCTAAGTTAAGCAAACGACTCTTAAGGGCAATATCCCGGCCTTTATAGCTATTAAAGCTAAGGTAGTTAGCTACTATAACTAACGCACTATTTATACTCTTTAAGTTTAAAGCTATAGTATAAACGGTTTAGTATATAACTATAATAGTGCCGTTAAGCTTATCGGCGAGCTTAGTATTAGCCTTTTAAGCCGCGCGTATATCGTTAATAAAGCGGCTAAGGGTAAAGGCAAGTAGCTTAATATTTTCGTTAAGAGAGGCTAAGTTAAGGGCGGTACTAAACGTAAAAGCTAATATTATATAGCACTAGCGCGCTATTAAAGCTTTATCGCTATAAAGGCGAGATTTATATATAGAGAAGGCTTAATAAGCCGGCTAGATTTATATAACTCTTTTTAAGCAGCGTAGAGCTTATAAGCCGCGTCCTTATTAATAGCGGTAAGCTATAAAAGGATAAGCTAAGGAATAAAAGCGGGTTTAACGTAAAGCTACTTACTAAAAAATAAAAATAAATACTTAAAGTATAAGTAATATACGCTTTAATAAAGATAGCTAAAAAAAAGGTTAATAACGTAAGCTATACGTGCTTATATATTAAATATAGTGCGGATATATATAGGTTTAATTTTAATAGCCTTAGAAAACTATAAGTATATTATTACTTAATAAGCGCCTTATATATATATAGTAAGAGATTTTAAGTTTAATGCTATAATAAGCTTAAGGCTTTTTATTCTTTATATCTTTCCTTAATAGCTTAAGGAGTAGACTTATATTAAGATTAAAAAACGTAACTTTCTTCCTTAATATATTAATAATAGCAATAATAAAATAGCGGAGGCTAAGCGGCTAATATATAATAAAGATAAAGTGGGAATTATATAATAAGCTTAAAAAGAAGGTAAGTACGACTTTAATAAGAAAAAAAGAAGGTATATAAGTAAATATAGTATATAAGAAGTTTTATCCTTATAGCTATATATAAGATTAATAGCTAAGCGGCGTAAATAAATAATAAGCTTAATTAAGAATACGCGCGCGCTATAAAGCGCCGAATCTTTATTAGCAAGGCCTACTATAAGCTTATTTTTATAATAAGTTAAGGCCGCGCTACTTATAAAGAGGACGTAAGCTAAAAAGCCTTACTTACCTTCTTAGCTATATATAAAAAGGGGCGAGTTAAGAAGGGGATAAAAAAAGGGCTATTACTTATACTTTAAGCTTAAGGCATAGTGCTTTAAGCTATAAGCTGCTTAAGTTAAAGGCGGCCCCAGCTTGCTTAAACTATATTAAACTACTTAGTAAGCGGGATATACTTATAGCAAAAGGCGTACCTTTTTCTTTATATAAAGTTATAAGACCTTATATAAGGCGGACTAAATATAAAAAAGGGGAGGTTTTATATTAAGTACTCCGGTTTTTCTTTTTTGTTTAAAATATCGAATTTTTAAAAACTTAAATTAAGTTTTTAACGTAAACTTAATAATAATAATATATTAAACTAGTAGAATTAGTAAACTATAAGTTAATTAAAAGAATTAATATTATATATTATAATAAGGCTTAAAAACGTTATATATAAAACTATTTTAATAAATTTATGCTAATTATAATTAATAATTAGTAAGTTTTAAGATAAAGGAAATTTAACTATAAATTAATAAGTAAATAAATTATTTACTTTTTCTTTTTTAGCTAAAGAACTTTATTCCTTATTTATATTATAATTCTTAGTAAGAGTTCCCCTTAACTTTTTTATACCTTCTTAGCTTTTTCTTAGTATATTTTAAGAGAATAATGATAATAGATTTATTTTTAATTTCTTAGTATCTACTTTATATTATACTTTTACTTAGTAATTTAGTTAGAATTTTTAAGTTATACTTTTAGTAGTACTATATCTAAGAAATTAAGGTATTATATAATAAGGTTATCTTATAATTACTAAGGTATTTACTTTATATTTCTTAGTTATATACTAGTAATTTCTATATTATAAGATCGTAACTTAAGTTTTAGTAAGTTCTATACTTTATCTTATAATAACAGTAATAAAAGCATTATATTTTAAAGCTAAAAATTTTTTAAGGAAAAAGGTTTATACTTTTAAGTAAGTATAGTAAGCTTTAAGCTTAAAGTATAAATAAGAAGGGAAATTATATTTAGTATTAAAAAAAACCTATAAGTATTAAGATTAGTAAAAAAGAGGTAAAGCTATAAAAAACTATATAATAAAATTAAGTTAAGTTAGTTCTTATTATTTAAAGAACTTTAAAAACAAATAAAAGATATAAAAAGTCTTAATAATTAAACTATAATAAATATTCTTTAATAAACGGATAAAGAGTAAGAAAAACTAATTAAAATTAACTAAATAAGTATAATTAGTATCTTTAGTTGTTTAATAATAAGAACTAAGATAAATATTACTAAAGCTAATAATTATATTTATATTTTAAAAGAGAGATAAAAGGGGAATTTATTATCTAAAGGTTTTATATTTTATTATTTTTCTTTTAAATTTATAAAATAGTTATTCCGTTAAACATCTTTTATATCTAATATAGGCTATGTTTATATTTTAAAATATTCTTATATAAGGGCAACCTACTCTACGTAAAAGAATTCTTTTTTAGCTTTTAAGTATTAATTTTCTATTAACTAAAACTCTTTTTTAAAAAACCTTTATAAGGAAAGTATAAGTATAAAATGCTTGTTATTCCGATTTTAATAGTTTTAAGCGGTTTTAATTAAAACAAGTCTAAAAAAAGAACTTTAAGTTTAAAAATTACTACTTTTACTTTGTCTTTATTTTCTTTAAGCTAAAAGTAGATTTTTATAGTAGAGCTCTTTTTTTTAAAATTCTTATAAGAAGCAGGGTTTTAACTATATTAAGAAAATAGCTAATAAAGAAAAGATGTTTTAAAGCTTAAATCCTTTAACAATTATTAATATATAAGAGAAAAAGTGATTTTAAAGTATAAGCTTAAGCATTATCTTAAAAAGCTTAAGAAATATTAGTTATAAGGCTAAAATTAAAACTATTTAAGCATTTTAAAATTTATATAATAATTATTACCTTAAAAATTTAAAGTTTTTAAGCATTTAGCTTATAAACTAGCTTCTTAATCTTATTAAAGAATACTTTAATAAAGGTATAGTTTTTAAAGCTTTTTAAGCTAACTTTATAGTTATATAGTATTTTCTTTATAAAAAAGATTATTTTTCACAATTAAATATATAAAAGCAAAGGTTTTTCTAGATTTAATATATAAAACTATAAAGATAGCTTTATAGGTTTTTTTTAAGATAAAAACAGATTTAATTTAAAACAAAACTAAGAAAAATAACTTTAAAAACTTTTTAGCTTATAAAATTAGCAGTTATTTTTAATATCTATATTTTTAATAATTCTTAAGAGGTATTTTTCTATAAAAGTAATTAATAAAAAGTAAAGAAAAAGTAAAAAAAGTCTAGGAAAGTACTAGTTAAGAGGTATAATAAAAAGGTATTAAAGTATAAAGAAGTTTTCTTTAAAAAAAAGTGTTTTTTTATTATATTAAAATCCGAGTAATTAATTAAAAATTAAGAGGTATAAGTTAAAGTATTACTATTTATACTTATATATATCTTTATTTATACTTATGCTTTATTTTAAAGATACGTACTAGCGCTAGCCCGCCCCGCTTATTTATACTACCTATATATAGTAAATACCCGTACTTTTTAAATGCCTGCGCTTACCCGCGCCGGTGCTTATATATATAGCTTATACATAGCGCTTTTAGCTATAGCTTAATCCTCTTAAAAAACGTATTTTTAAAGCTCTTATAAGATACGTGTATAACGCGGCCTGTTAATAAATCTAGGCCCTTTACTAATACTATAAGCGAAGTTATAAGCATGCCCTTAATACCCTTAATACTTTTAATACTACTTAGTAGCACCGTTAGTAATATAGCTATATCGCCGCCGCCGGTAGTATAAGTATAGCTTTAAGCGCCCTTGCTACTCTTACCACGTCCTCCTTTTAATCTCTCTCCCTTTATATTGCTTTAAGCTAACAATCTTTTTTATAATACTATAAAAAGAGAAAAAAGAAAGTTAATATTATAAGCGAAGGTCTTATTTATATATATAAAGAAGGGTCTTATATTTACATATAGGCGAGAGTCTTAAGTAAAAGCTTTAAAAGTGTAATATATAAATATAAGTAAGCGAGGGCGGGTAAGAGTAAGTATATATATACGTGCGGGCGCGGGCGGGCGCGGGTATTTAAAAGGTATAAGTACTTATTATACGCAGGCGGTATAAAGAAGCGGGGCGGGCTAACGCTAGTATATTTTTTTAAAATAAGGCGTAAGTACAAATCGAGATATATATAAGTATAAATTAAGATATATATAAGTATAAATAAAGATATATATAAGTATAAATAAAGATATAAATAAGGATAAATAGAGATATATATAAGTATAAATAAAGATATATATAAGTATAAATAGAGATATATATAAGTATAAATAGAGATATATATAAGTATAAATTAAGATATATATATAGATAAATAGTAATACTTATAAGTTAAAGATAGAAAAAAAAAGAGGTTTTTTATAAAGTAGGTAGAAAAATATAAGGAAAATGTTATTAAATAAAGTATACTTTGTTATATAAAACTGGATTTTTAAAAAAGTTTTTATTGCTTAATATAGTCTTAAAAGGGCGGTTATAAAACATAATATAAGGGAGTAAAATATACTCTCCCGCAGCCTATAAGCCAAATACAGCATGAATAACACATAACATAAATACGCTAAAATATACATTAAATCCGCTATACAATTCTACATACTATACATATTTCCCTATACTATTCCACTTACATATAAGCAAGATATAAGCAGATTAGGAAGAGGTGTGTATAGAGACTATATATATAATCCGTGCTAAGTTACTACGCCACCTCGTATTCCTTACGGGATTAATCCCTAGGCTTATAAATATAATATTAACTTAATAATAGCTATTAGTCTACTATGCATAACTGCGCTAGATAGGGGGCTCTTTTCCAAATCACTTAAGTTACTTATAGCTAAGGAATTGTCTATATAAGGAAGCCTTAGTCCCCCCTTTACCTTAAATAGATTATCAACCTTATATATACACATCTTACCTATTTCTTTACCTTTTCGCATACTCTTTGTATCTCTATAATCCCCTTACTCGTAGCTATAAGCCTGCTCTTTTCTATACCTATTTACTCCTTAATTAGTTATAAGCCCGGCTTCCCTTTAAGCCGGACTTACCCCCGACCCCTGCTAACGCTTTTTCGACTTTCACGTTATCGGCAAAATCTAGCAAAATTCTTTTCTACCTTCTACGTAGTCGCGCTTACTAAGCGTATTTTCTTCGGAATTCTCCTAATATCTTATCGGACTCGGTTCTTTGTTTTTCCCCTCTCCTCCTTCTTCCTATACCTTATGTCTTTACAACCACATCTTTAGGACTATATTAAACATAAAAAACCTTATAAAAATCATTCTCTTTATAACGACAAACGCACTTTCTAACATAACTTTCCCTTTTTTTTTCGAACCCCTCCTATTATATTCTTTCACTAATATTCTTTCGATTAATATTCCTTACCTTCTCTCTTTTTAATTAACCTTTATACCGAAATACCTCTCGAAAAAATCTATAAAAAACATAGCCACTAAGAACGACTACTAATTTAGTAAGCTAAAAGGCTCTTCGAATTATTCCTTTTAGTTACTCCGAATAAGATCCGTTTTTATCCGGGAGAAAGCCGCTAAAGCCGTCTCTTAAGATCTATATACTAAATTAGCGGAAATCCTTACCCTTATACGTCTTATAGTTAAGGATAGTCCTCTCTCTTAGATAAAACACTATACGACTGTAAAGTTAGCTTAGGAAGCTTTAAAAACCCTTTATAACTAAGTAAATTTCACCTTAAATTTTCTTCTTATAAAAGAACTATTTAATATAACCCTTAAAACCTATACTTCGATCGAGATATATCTAAATAAGATAAAAGAGCTTTTCGATAAGCTAAATACACAAGAAATTAAAATCCCCGAGGTAGTAATTATTACCTAGATTTTAGAATGCTTAAATAGCTCCTATTCTAGCTTTATAACTAATATTTCTTAAGCTCTTCGAGATAACGCCTAAGCCTATACTTTAAAATCACTTTCTTCCTCTTTAATCGACGAGTTTAAAAGGATTAAAGCTTTAGAAT
>JAPEBW010001442.1:0-24173 GCA_027405785.1 Ophiocordyceps robertsii | reverse complement strand
TAAGACTTTTTAGTTCCTTACTAAGGGGACCTTATTAACTCTACGTCGGTCTTATAAATCGGGGCCTATAAAGGGATTAAAGCCGAAGTTAAGATAGTCCGGCTAAGACTAGCGATATATAGGCGGGTGATCTACTTAGTTACCACGACGATTCTAGCTAGTTCTAGCTACGCCCTACCTATATAGGTCCGGGCGCCGCTATTAAGGCGTGATATAATATTTTTCCCCGAGGACCCTAGGCTCGCCCGGACAATAATATAGGATTGCAAGAGCTTTACGGCGATAAACTATTCTAAGGAACTACTAGTGCTCCGCTAAGGCTAAAAGGTAAGGACAATCACGGACCTCGATAAGCAGTTCTAGCTATATAAGGAGGTTAACGCCACGGCTCCCCTAGCGGAAGCCCTTACGGAAAATCCGAATAGAATAGACCCCGCTAAGGACTTCCTATAAAAGGATCCTACTATAAACTATAAACTCGGAATCGGCCGAACTAAGGACCTACCTAAACTTACTACTAACGAGGGCGTCCGGATCTACGCTAAAGACTTAGAATACGCATTAAAAGTCTAAGATATCCTTTAATCGTTTCCCCGCCTCTAGAAAGACGAAGGAGTAGTATATATAGACGAATCCGAATATATACGCATTCCTTTAGTAAAAGGATAGCAATACTAACGAGTCGTATTAAGATTATACCTATTAAGCGATAAAGATAAGAAGGTAGTAGATACGATATTCGGCTAGCTAACCGCGTAAGGCCGATTAGAACGAGTCTATAGGCTAACCCCGTTTGCGGCGCCGGTGTTCGTAGCATAAAAAACGGTAGACGGAAAGGAAAAAGGATAAGTAGTCGTGGACTTACGGGGGATTAACGCTATCACTACCTTAAACGCCTACTTAATGCCCCTTTAAAGCGATATAATTAAACGCCTCTAAGGAAAGAAGTTTATTAGTATAGTAAACGCACGATCGTTTTTCTATTAGTTCTTAGTTTACTAAGACTACTAAGAAAGGTTTACGGTCGTAAGCTATCGCGGGCTAGAAAGATTACTAGTAATACTTATAGGCTTTAAGAACTCCCCGGCATACGTCTAAAGGTTTATCGATAACGTCCTCCGCAGACACTAAGAATACGCGGCGGCCTATATCGACGATATTATTATCTACTCCGATACGGCCGAAGAACACCTTTAATATTTAAAAGCCGTATTCCGCGCCTTCTACGACCGTAATATCACCTTATCCGGACTAAAGTCCTTCTTAGCGTACCCGTCCGTATAGCTCCTCGGATTTAAGGTAGACGCTATCGGCCTAATAAATATAGACGAACGCGTGCGAGCCTTAAGGGATATCGCGTTCTTAAAGAACCTTTAATAGCTCGAGAAATAGATCGGCCTTACCGGGTAGCTACGCTATACGGTCCCGCATTTCGCTAAGGAAGTCGACGTCCTATAAAAACGAAAGACGGAGCTACTCCGGGTAGGACGAGAAGACGGAGTCCCTTTAAGGGGCTAAGAACGGGCTCGATACGCCGCGAAAGCCGCTTTTTAGCCTACTTCGGAAGAGGAAGAGGCCTTCGCGATTCTAACTAAGAAACTTACCGAGCCCTAAACAATTTACTACTTCGACCCCGCCCGATAACTATTTATCTAGATCGATATATCCTAAGAATACGGAGTAGCGGCTATAGCTTTCTACCTAAAAGAAGGCACGGAATAGGATAAAAAGACGCTACTAGCCCGGACTAAGGTCTAGCCTATCGTCTACTTAAGCCGCGCCCTCCGAGGCGGAGAACCCCGATACTAGCCTATAGAACTTAAAGTAGCCGGTCTAGTATAGGTAGTACGTAAGCTACGCACTATAGTACTATCTATAAGAACACTATAAGTAGTTGTCTTTACCGACTACGCGAGCACCTACGGAATCGTATACTAAAAATCCCTATTCTTTACTAGTATAAAATCTAACGATAAGCTAGTCCTCGCGTCCTAATACTTAAGCTAATTCCCGCTTAAAGTATACTATATCCTAGGCGTCGAAAACGTCGTGCCGGACGCGCTCTTACGTCTACCGCACTAAGACAATAGGCCGGTATCCCCGAACTAAGAAGGGGAATTAAAACGTATCTAAGAAGACGAGATAACGGACCGCGTGTTCCTCTACGCGGAAGTATTAATCGAATTACCGCTCCGCTAAAAAATAATTAACGGATATATAGAAGATATACGGTAAGCAAAAATCATAGCATAGCTCGGCGATAAAGACGGGGTCCTTAGACTCTTATTCCTCCGGTCGTAGGGGTTGCTATACTTTACGGAGAACGACGGACGTAGGAGACTATATATCCCCGAGACCTACGCTAAGAAGATCGTCGAAGACGCCTACGCTAAACACTTTTATGCCGGCCGCACCCGCATATAGTAAGACCTATCCGAAAGCTTCTTAATCCTATAGCTTAGCAGATACGTAAACGAGGTCGTAGACGGCTGCGATGCTTACTACCGCAACTAAACTAACTAAGGCAAGACGCTAAGGCAGCTTATCCCGATTTAAAGCCCGCCGGTTCTATACTATATAATAGCGATAGATTTTATTACCGGGCTCTTAGTAGTCTAAGCCGAACAATCCCCGTAGAAAGATCCCGTAAGGAACTTCTTTAATACCCTACTAACTATAACCGATAAATTCTTAAAAATATATCTCCTTATCCTAAGTAACGACTAGTTTATAGCGGAAGACTAGGCATAAGCGTTATATACCGAACTGCTCCGCGCTAACTAAGGGATTCCGAAGGGGATAATCTCCGACCGGGATATAAAGTTCACCTTAGCATTTTAGCGGACCTTATAGCAAGCCTTCGGATCGAAGCTTCTTATATCTACCGCCTAGCACCCTTAAACCGACGGCCTATTAAAAAGGCGAAACTAAACCGTAAAAATCGCGCTACGATTCTTTACCGCCAATTTCCCGGACTTACGCTAGACTAATACGCTAGTCGCCCTTTAGTTTAGCCTTAATAATTCCTTCTCCTCGGTAATTTACGCGGCCCTTAGTAAGCTTATTATAAGGATAAGAATAGATAACGGCCTCCGGTTCTTAGGTAACTACTCGTACCTACGGAACTAAGAGGTCCTATAAGAAGAAGCTAGGTTAGCTATCGCCTACGCCTAGGCCGCTATAAAGGATAGATATAATAAGAAACACCGCCCGCTAGAATTTAAGCCTAGCGATTAAGTTTAGCTATAGCTAAGTAAAGGCTACTATGTCGCGGATAGCAGACTAGCGAAGCTTTAAGAAAGACGCACCGGGCCGTTTAAGGTTACCGCTAAAGTAGGATAGCTCGTATACCGGCTAGATATAAAAAGGTCCTTAAATATTTATCCGGTCGTTTCGGTAGCATAACTATAACTAGCGGACGAGCTAGCTATACGCCTAAGACCGGTCTAAGACAAAGGGACACCTTACCCGGATAAGTAGGAAGTAAAACGAATCCTATAAAGCCGCATAATAAAAAAAGGCGGCGGAAAGCTAAGGAAGGAGTTCCTTATAGCCTAAAAAGGCTAGCTAAGCAGCTATAACTCGTAGGTAGACGAAAAAGCGGTCTTCTCGCCGAAGATCGTAAAAGCCTTCGAAAAGGCATAAGAGGAGTTAGCTACCTAAGTAGTTTGGATAAGAGCATAACGCGCGGCCCTTATAACCTAATACGAAACTCTTTAACTAAGAGAATTAAGCGGTTAGGCTTAAGCATAAGACTTAAAAGCTGCTATAAGTTACGAGAAACTATAACTTATTACGCCTAGGGTAATTAGTTATTTTAATAATAACACACCGCCGTTTACTTTAAGCAATAAGGCCCTTTTAGCCTTATAGTATACCTATTTAAATTCTCTCCGCCGCCCGCCCTCTCTCCCTTCCTTTCTTCCTTTTATAACTACATTTCCTTTTACCGCCGGCTATAGCCCGCCGCACCTCGCCTACTCCTATACGCATAACTTTCTCTACCTTAAGCCTATAATCCTTATACTTACGTTCTAAGTCCTTTTATTATCCGACGTCTCCCGTAGCTAAGACTAGCTATTCCGTAACTACTTCTTTAGCCCGCTCTCCCGCAAGCCCCTACGCCTTTAATACGAAGGATATAAACGAGCTCTCGAGCTCTATGGAAATAAGGCGACTATCCTCCGCAGCCTTAAGTCCCTCGGCGAGAGCTAGAACCTCTAGGTTTAAGCCTCCGCATAAACCTACGCCGCCTTCCGCAGCCGCGCCTAAGCCGACGGATTCGACTTAGACTACGGCACCGTAAAGGACGGCTTATACCACCCTCTTTAAACGCTCGACTCGGACGACTCGCCTCCCGGCCCTATGCTATAGCGAGGTCTAGACGGCCGGTTTCGCGGCAACTCCGCTATGCCTCCCGCTTAGCTCTTACCGTCCGGAAGCCCCCGCCGCCTATATATTTTTTAGGGCGTAGCCGGAAATCTTTATTAGCGGAATAACTAGCCGATACTTAACGCCTTAAGGTTAGCTAACCTCGCTATAGTCTTAAGATCTATAGTAGCCGCCGTAGCTAGCGGAAACCCGCTTTAGCTAAACGACTAAAACGATATCCGCGCCGTCCTTAACTATATATTTAAGGCTTAGCTTAACTAGTTTATAGCCAGGTTTATAGTAGCGTCTTAAGCAACTATAGCCAAAACCCCGTCTTGCTTTATACGCGGTCTAGCCTATACTATAAAATCCCTTTCTTAGCTTATAGCTACTATAGGCCTTAAGGACCCGTTTAGTCCCTCTTAGCGAACGCTTTTCCCGCCCGCCGCTACGCTTAGCCCGGCTATATAGAGGCGCATAAGCGCCTTACTATAGTCTATCCGCTATCCCTCCTTAACTAAAGGAGATAGCGATAACTAGCCTCGTAATATATTCCGCCGCCCGATCTTATAAGAGCCGCTAGTAGTAACTAATATAATCCTTAATAGACTTAGCTTTATAAGCCTATACTTTAGCAACGAGATTATAATAATCGGGAGTTTCCGCCTAGCTATAAACTACGCTAAGTTCTACCTATAGGCCTACGAAGAGTCTAAACGCGACCTAACTTTAACTTAAGTAATAAAGTTTTTAGGCTTCGATATCCGCCTTATCGGCCGCACCGACTACGCGCTCTATATTCTCGCCCTTAAGGCCCCCTCCGTATAAAGGTTCTTCGAGACTATTAAGCACGTTTAGAACCTTAAGAGCGAGGAGTTAAGCATTAAGGCTATTAAGGACCTTATTACCCGCTTTTAAGCGGGAATATAGACGTTTAATACCCCGGTGCTTACTATACCTATTAATATTAGCGGGACGGCGCACCCTTACCTTAATACCTTCCCGGTAGCTAGACGCGCGTTAGTCGGCGGAAAGGCATAAGTAGTAGCGCCGCGTAAGAAAGATAATAAGTCGGAAAGCCCGGCGACGGAGAGCGGGGGATAACTACGATAGCGGTAGTAGGTAAGATATAATATCTCGCCTATAAGCAGCCTATAGGGCTAGTAAGTAAAATAGGAGACTTAGCAGAGAATTAAAAAACGGCGTAGGAAAGGTAAGTAAGATAATAATACGAGATAAGGCCTAAATAAAGCTAGTCTCTTATAATATATCCCGCTAAGGAACTTAAGCATACCCCGACGCGGAGACTCCTTACTACTTAATAAGGGCCTGAATATACGCCTTAAAAGAGAGTTAGAAAAACGTTACTATAAGTTTTAGCCGGACGCGCTAATTACCTTAATAAAAATAAAGCTATATAACTAAATACGAAGTAAGGATCTATAATAAAGCCGCCTACTAACTATCCTAAGCTGCCCGGCTATTATTAGCCGGATAAGCCGATAAAACTATCGGAAGGATAAGGACGGCATACTACTAATATAGCGCAAAATCGCTACTACGAAGCTATTACTTAGCACCCCCTTTACTTTATCCTTACTTTAAACTAATAAGGACGTTAGCTTTTCTTTTTTACCTAGGGGAGTTATTACGGAATCTAGACGGCTACGCTTAAACTCCTTACTTTACTCTTAAGGAAGCCTTATAAAACCCCGCGATAAGAACGCTTAGAGCACGCACTACGAAGGCTCGCTTAAGGAGATATAACGAATATTACTAGTCGGACCCCGCTAAGGTTTCCGGGATATAACTACGGATAGTTAGGAGCTTACCCGACTATAGTTTACGATATATCTAACTATAGGAGATACCGTAAAAACTATTAAGCGGATTCCGCTAGTATCTTTAAGGGATTTCTAGGGATTTTTATAGGATATCCTAACTATAGTTCGACCCGTTTTTAACTATAAAAGCACCCCGAAAGATATAGGATAAACCTTATCGCGATTTTTAAGGGATATCTAAGGATATCTAGGGGATTTCCCCGACTATAGTCTATAGTGTTTCTAACCGGGCTTATACTTAGTTTATTAAGCGATTCTACGAGGATATCTATAGTTTACTCTACGTACTATAAATAGTATAGTTAAAGATCCTTAGAATTAGCTTAAAGAACTAAGTATAAAGTAGCTAGCTATGCCTTTAAGAAATAGTTAAGCTTTTTACTATTTTTAAACCCCTATATACGTTTATATATAGTAATTAGTCCGTTATACCGGCCCGACTAGCGGTAATTAGTCCGTAGTACCGGCCTTAATTAGCGGTAATTAGTCCGTAGTACCGGCCCCGACTGGCGGTAATTAGTCCGCGCCCTGTCCCCTTATCCTTACGCTATAAGGCGTAGCACCTATAGTTTATAGGAGAGTATATTTTACTCCTTTATATTTATTAGTATTATTTTTAAGACTATTAGGATTTACTAAGTCTTTTTAGCATTACTAAATTCGGGCCCGAATATAACTTTTAATATAATATATATAGAGTTATTATTATATAAAGGGAAAACATAAAGAAAGGCGTTTTTAAAGGCAGCTTCCTTCCTTATAATAACTATAAAGGGCTTTAGTACCCTTATTTATATATAAAGAGCGTTAAGGGACTTATATAGCTACTAGTATCCCTCTTCTTTCTTTATATTAAGAAGGCTAAAGGCGAAGTTAGCTAAAGACTTTTAGTTAATAACTTTAATAACTTAAAAAAGAAAAAGCTTAAAGCGGTTTGTCTTATATATATTATCGAGTCTTAGAACCTTAAGGAAGCGTTTTTATATCTTTTAGTACTATAAGTAAGTCTATAATACGCCTTAAATCCTTTTTTTATTATATAAGTTAAATTTAATATTATAAAGAAGGTCGCCTACTTAAAGATACTTAAAAAAGGCTTATATTGCTATCTTACCTTTAAGAGCTTTAGAACGAAGCTTTTAGCGATCGTTATAGATATTATAAAGCCGGAAGAAAGCTATAGAAAACTTAGTATTATTAAGGATGCTTAATACCTCTTATACCGGTAAAGCTTTATATTTTAAGAGGTTTTACTTAAGGTCTTACTATTTAGTAGTTTGCTAGCAAAATATATTATATATTAAAGGATTAAGTAAAGGCCTATAGTTATAGTAATCCTTTATAATATGAAAATCTTATTTCTACGCCTTAATAGCTTTATTAGCGGCGGCTTCGTTATTAGCGGCGGAGGCGGTAGCGGTATTACTACGTAAAGCTATTATAAGAAGGCGGAAAGGGTAGTTAAGCTATTAAGTAAAAGGCTTACGAAGCCCTATGCTTATTAAAGCTTATTATAGCTTACGATCGTAGATAAATATAACTTAGGTTATAAAGGCGATTCCGTTAATATCTTACTTTTAGGAGCTTAACCGCTTAAGAATAGCAGCTTTATTTTTATAAAGAAAGCCTTATATAAAGCTATATACCTTATCGTAGGTTTCGAAGCTTAAGGAAGGCAGAAGGGGCGGGATCGTAGCTTTAAGGGCTTAAGGGGCTTAGGGGGCTTAAGGGCCTTCGGGGGCTTTATTTAAGTCGCCTTAAGACGGCGCGGGGGCATCGAGAAGAGAGAGAAGAGGGTTTATTACGGCGCTAAAGAGCTTTAAAGACAGTGCGGGCGAGGGTCTTATATATATACAGGCGAGGGTCTTATATATATATAAGCGAGGGTCTTATATATATATATAGGCGAGGGTCTTTAGTAAGAGCTTTAAAGGTATAATATATATATATATAGGCGGGCGAGGGCGGGCGAGTGCGAGTGCGTGTGTATGTAGGCGCGGGCGGGCGCGCGGGTAGGCGCGTAAGCATTTAAAAGGTACGGGTACTTACTATACGCGGGCGGTAAAAATAAGCGGGGCGGGCTAGCGTTAGTACGTATCTTTAAAATAGGGCGTGAGTATAAATAAAGATATATATAAGTGTAAATAGTAATACTTATTATTATAGTTAAGTACTTTAGTTAATAAAACGCGGCCTTAGCTTTATATTATAAGCGCGATATTTAAGATTTAAAGTAAAACCTTATTATTATATTTTTAATAGTAAAGTGCTCTTTATTAAGTACTTATATCATTATATTTAAGCGAATTTTAAACCGTTTTTATAAGGCGGAGATTTATTAGCTTAGTTTAACGCCGGGCTTATTAAGTTCTTTTTATTATAGTTTTAAGAAGTTTTTAAAATACTATTCCACCGCGCTTTTTTAAAGAAAGGAGTGTAATTAAATAGCTAATTTATTTATATAAGCCTCGTCTTTTTAGCGTTTTAGCGGATAAAGTTAATAAAATAGTTTACTCCTTAAAATATACTAGCTTTATTATCTTTTTAGACTTTATTAAATAATACTTTTAGTAGTTTTAATAGGTTAAATCTCCTTATATTTTTAGCTTATAGTTAAGGTTTTTTAAGGCTTAATAAGCGCGTTTTCTTTTTTTAATACTTAAAGGAGATTAAGGAATTATTTATTTAATATTACTATTATTCTTATTTAAAGGCTTAAGGCTATACTTAATCTTAATATTTACGCGCTAAGTATAAATAAGTTAAGCTTATTAAGGGTATAGCTTACTATATCTTTATTGCTTATTATTAAAGTCTTAGTTTTAATACTTTTATTAAGTGCTTAACTTTTCGTCCTATATATATCTTTAAATCTAGTATACTATAAGGCCTTAAGTATAAAAGGCTTATTTTTATTTATTAAGAGTCCTAAAAACGCTTTTATTAGCGTAGCTATAGCGGATAAAGCTAAATAGTTATACTAAACTAAGAAACTATTAAGTATTCTTTAAGGCGGATTTTTAATTTAGGCCTATAAACTAAACTTTATTAGCAATACGCGGTAAAAATATCCGCTATACTTATTATTTTAAGGAAAAGGTAGCTTTATTATAAGCTTAATCTAAAAGATAGTTAATAAGTAAGGAGCTAAAAAGTCTTAAAGTTAGCCTATTTTTATTTCTTTTATTTAAAGGATAATCGATTTATTTAAGTAGTACTAAATTTAGTTTACTTAGTTATATAAGTTTTATTATTTTATAGTTTATTATTTATTAGTATTTTAAAAGCGGATTGCTTTTAAAAAGGTAATAGTCTTAGTATAGCTAAGCGGGACTTATTTTATATCCTATTTATTTTCATAAGCTCTTGCAGTATAATACCTTAAAAAAGGTAAAGGAGATTATTAAACTAATATACTTAGTATACCGTGGCTTTTTCCACTTTTATAGCCTACTTATCTTAGAGTTTTATTATAAGCATATAAAGAAAAAAGTGCTTATTATTAAAGTTAGACTTAAAGGCTAATAAGAGCTTTTTACTAATAAAAATATTATTTATTATTTAACTTCTTATAAGATAAGTGCTTAATTATACGATATAGTCGCTTTTAAATTATTAGATATTTAAGGGATTTCTATTTAAATAAGTAAGCATTGCTATTATTTACTATGCTTTATAGTATAAAAATAAAGAAATAAAGCGTAAATTATTTCCAATTAGTTAAAGCTAATACTATAAACTAATTTCTATTAATTAAGCTAGTATAATAAACTAATTATAATAAATAAATATATATAAGTGTTTAAAAATAATAAAAAGCTTATCTTTTCTTAAAGGTATATTTAGCTACTTTATACTTAGTTTTTTAAGATAACTTTAAAGATATTTAATTTTACTATTTAGCTATTTATTATTAATATATAAATAAACTATAAATATCCTTATAAAATTACTAAATAAACTAAGTATAAGCTTAATTAAAAATACTATAAACTATAATTAAGTAAATCCTTTAAACATCCTTAAAGATTATTTATAAATCGCGCTAAAGTCTATTTTAATTATAAGCTATACTATGTAAAGAGCTATAGTTATACTATAGTAAATAGCTTAAAGTTAGGCTAATATAAAGCCGAAGTTATATAAGACTTTACCTAAATTTAGCCCGACCTTAACTTAAACTTAACTTAAGTATTAGCTACTTAAGCAATCTTTATAAAGTAAGAAGATATATATCTTAAATAGGGGTTTCTTTTTTTTCCCCTTCGCTTTAAATAAATAATTATTTAGCTATATACTACTAAACTAAGTATATATAAGCTCTTAATATATTTAAAGCTCCTTTTAAATAAGGTTATAGAATTTAAAAAGAGACTTACTAATTATAATATAGCGAAAGTAAGAAAGCTACTTAGTATAAAGGGGCTATACTTAAAGAAGGTAAAAAGAAGGGGTAAGAGAGGCCGATATTTAAATTAAAGTTAAATAAGCGATCTTTTTACTATAAGTAAGGGCCGTTAAAATAAGCTACTAAGTTTTAATAAGCTAGTAGTAAATCTAATAGCTAATAAGCTAGTTAAGGGCCTTAATATAAAATTAAAGGAGATAGTAAGAACGTATGTATAAGGAGGGGCTAGCTTAGTAACTAGTAGCTTAATACTACCCTATAATATAATAGCGGGGGCCGTAATACTTATAATGAAAAATGAAGTAATAAGAAAAAGATTAATAAAAGCTACTTTTAATACTAATAAAATTTAATAGCTTATATCGCTACTTTACGCTTAAGGTATATTAATAAATAAAAGAAGTGCGAGATTATTAAAGACTTCTTCTTAAGCTTAAAAGAGGTTTTATACTTAATCTAAAACTATTTAAATATAAGGTTATAGCAAACCGTAGCAACTTATTATAGTATTAGCGCGGATTAAGGTTACGATTAATAAGAATTCTTTAAGTACCTTAATTCGATTTACCTTAATATTAATATTTAATTACGGTCTATAGCGGCTATTTATAAAATTAAATAAGGCGAGAACTAAACGTTTGCGGCGCTCTTTCTTAAGTTTAAATAAAGGCTCTTTAAAGTAAGAAAGGGGTTATAGCTATATAATATATAAATCGTGTTTTTAAAAGGCGCTTTAAGCCTTTACTTTAAGAAGGCACTTATAATAGTTAACCTTTTAACTTTAAGCTTCTTAGTATATACTAATTAAGTAATATAGATCGTGGTAAAGCTAAAAAGGGTTTAGTAAATTAAGTAGCTATTTTAAGGCCGGAAGAAGGGAATAAGAGGGGCGACTTAAGACCGAAAAAACTTAAAGGGCGATTCTTTAATAAGTAAAATTAACGCTATAACTTAGCTAGGGGGAGGATAAAGCCGGCTTAATATATAAAAGTATTTTGCTTATAAGATAATAAGGTATATCGCCCGCCTTTATAAAAAGAAGAAGGAAGGAACCTTATAAGTAGCTATAACTATAGCTAAGGAGGTAATTAAAGTTAATTCCGATTTAAGAAAAGAGGAACCTTAGCACGAAGTTAAGCTTTAAAAGGGAAAGAGAAATAGTAAACGGCTTAAAGGTTAAGAAAAAGGTACTTTACGCTAAACTTAATACTGCTTAAAGTTAGTATTAATAAGAAAAAGGGGCTTAACGCACTTATAAATATAGGTTATAACTATTATACTATAATAAATAAGGAGGTAGTAATAAAGCTATAAATACCTTTTATAAGTAAAATAAAGAGGCTATTATAGCCCTTTTTAAAAAACGTATTAACGCTTTAAATAAAAGGGATTATAGCGTTTAAAAAAAAGATTAATAAGCACTTAAAATCAATATTCGTTTATATAGTACTAAAGTTAAGCTATAATATGTTTTTAAAGAGACTGTAAATAAAAAGGAATAAGGTAGTCTATAATATTAAGGGGGACCGGATTTAGCACGGAAAAGCAGGGATTTAAATCGGCCTTTAAAAGTTAAAAGAAGCCGCGAAGATTATAAATATTTAAGAAGCGAAGCTAATAAGCGCCTTTATCTTCGCGGCGGAGTGCTAATAGGATAAGGCTTAAAAAGATAGCTAAGGGCGATAATAAGGGCTTAATATAAAGGTAGTTATAATAAAGGATATAAAGAAGGCCTTTTAACTAAAAACGCTAATTAACTTAGCGGACTATATCCTAACTTAAGCACTATAAGCTTATTTAAAACTTTTTATACTTATAAAGGCACTTAAGTAGCCCCCGTTTTAACTAAGTATAGACTATAAGATCTACTTTATATTAAATAAAGATAGTAAGGAACCGCTAT
The DNA here is from genome assembly GCA_027405785.1 of Ophiocordyceps robertsii. NCBI lineage: Eukaryota > Fungi > Ascomycota > Sordariomycetes > Hypocreales > Ophiocordycipitaceae > Ophiocordyceps > Ophiocordyceps robertsii. Next base: position 11,647 of record JAPEBW010001442.1, on the reverse strand, counting down.
TATTATAAGTACCCTTTTATAATATATAAAAAGAAGAACTCCTTATCTTTTAAAAGACTTTAAACGATTTACTAAAAGCAAACCTTATCCGCTTAAGTAGCTTATAAGCTGCGGCGCCGGTATAATTAATAAAAAAGGCCGACGGCCGCCTATAATTTAATTATAACTACTAAGCCTTAAATATAATTATAAAGAGGGATCGGTATATACTATTATTAATTTTAAAAACGTTAAGGATACTAGCGAAGGTATATTAGTTTACGAAACTTAATATTATTATAGCGTTTTATAAAATTTAAATTGCGGAGGGCTATAAGTTTAAGACGGCCTTAAAGATAAGGTTCGGACTATTTACGTAGTTAGTATGCTTATTAGGCCTTATAAAAACGCTAGCTACCTTTTAACGCTATATTAACTAAGTGCTAAAAGATTACTTTTATAAGTTCGTTATAGAGGATATAGATAACGTTTTTATTTACTTATTAAAGTCTTTTTATAACTACTAAAATAAAGTAGTAAAGGTACTTAAAAAGCTATAAAAGGTAAGCCTTATACTAAACTTATTAAAATACGACTTTATAATAAAAAACGTAAAGTACTTAAGTTTTATTATATAGACTAAAAGTAAGGTTTAATATAACTTAAAGAAGATTTAAGATATTTAGATATAGTAAGCGCTAAAGAATATTAAGGGCGTTTAAAGCTTTTTTAAGTTTGCGAATTATTTTTATACTTTTATCCTGCTTTATACTAAGGCCTTATAGTGCTTAAATAGCTTTTTCAAAAAATGCGCGACCTTTTTATAGACTGATAAGCACTAAGCTATATTTTAAACTATTTAAAAAACATTTTATAATATATTAGTATTATAGCTATACAACCTTAAAAAAAGATATACTTTAAAGCAAACTACTTTAAGTATATAAAGCGGAATTACTACAGGCTATACTATAAAAAGAGCTATAATTATATTAAAGTAAATAACTTAAAATTTAGCTAATATATAGCTAAAGTTATATAAGACTTTACTTAAACTTAGCTTAACCTTTACTTAAACTTAACTTAAGTATATATTACTTAAGCGACTTTTATAAAGTAAGAAGCTATATAGCTTAAATAAAGACTTTCTCTTTCCTTTTAAGCTTTTAATAAATATTTATTTAGCTACGTATTACTAAACTAAGTATATAAAGGCCCTTAATATATTTAAAGCTCCTTTTAAATAAGGTTTTACGACTTAAAAAGAGACTTACTAATAATAATATAGCGTAAGTAAGAAGGCTACTTAGTATAAAGGGGCTATGCTTAAAAAGATTAAGAAGGAGGGCTAAAAAAGCTAATATCTAAACTAAGGTTAAATAAGAAATCTTCTTACTATAAGTGAAGGCTATTAAAATAAGCTATTAAGTTTTAATAAGCTAATAATAGATTTAATAGCTAATAAGCTAATTTAAGGCCTTAATATAAAAGCTAGAAAAGATAGTAAGGATATATATATAAGAAAGGGCCGGCTTATTAACCGGTAGCTTAATACTATTTTACGATATAATAGCAGGAGCTATAATGCTTATAATAAAGAAAGAAGCGATAAAAAAAGGATTAGTAAAAGCTACTTTTAGCGCTAAGAAAGTGTAATAACTAGTATTACTACTTTATGCTTTAAGTAAAATATATATAAAAGAAGTGCGAGATTAACTAAAACTTCTTTTTAAGCTTAAAAGAGGTTTTTTACTTAATTTATAATTATTTAAATATAAGGCTATAATAAATAATAGCAACTTATTATAGTATTAGTACGGATTAAGGTTACGATTAGTAAAAACTCCTTAAGTACCTTAATTTAATTTACCTTAATACTAATATTTAAACACGGGCTATAGCGGCTATCTATATAATTAAATAAAGCGAGAACTAAACGTTTATAGCGTTCCTCTTTAAGTTCGAATAAAGGCTCTTTAAAGCGGGAAAGGGGTCGTAGCTATATAATATATAAATCATGTTCTTAAAAGGCGCTTTAAGCCTTCGCTTTTAAGAGGTACTTATAATAATTAACCTTTTAACTTTAAGCTTCTTAGTATATATTAATTAAGTAGCGTAGATTATAGTAAGGCTAAAAAGGGTTTCGTAAACTAAGTGGCTGTTTTAAGGCTAAAAGAAAGTAATAAAAAGGGCAACTTAAGACGAAAAGAATTTAAAGGGCGATATATTAATAAGTTAAATTAACGCTATAACTTAGCTAAAAGGAGGTTAAAGCTAGTCTAATATATAGAAGTATCTTACTTATAAGATAATAAGGTATATTACCCGCTTTAATAAAAAAGATAAAGAAGAAACTTTATAAGTAGCCGTAGCTATAGCTAAGAAGGTAATTAAAGTAAATTCCGATTTAAGAAAAGAGGAACCTTAGCGCGAAGTTAGGCGCTAAAAAAAAGAGAAATAGTAAATAGCTTAAAGGTTAATAAAAAAGCACCTTATACTAAACTTAGTATTACTTAAAGTTAATATTAATAAAAGGAAGGGGCTTAACGTACTTATAAATTTAGGCTATAATTACTATATTATAGTAAGTAAGGGGGAAGCGATAAAGCTATAAATACCTTTTATAGATAGGATAAGGAGGCTATTATAGCCTTTTTTAAAGGATATATTAATACTTTTAATAAAAGAGATTCTAGCGTTTAAAATAAAGATTAATAAGCACTTAAAATAAATATTAACTTATATAGTTTTAAAGTTAAGCTATAACGTGTTTTTAAAGAGACCGTAAATAAAGAAGAACAAGGTAGTTTATAATTTTTAGGGGGACCGGATTTAGTATAGAAAAGCAAGGATTTAAATCGGCCTTTAAAGGTTAAAGGAAGTTATAAAGCTTATAAATATTTAAAAGGCGACGCTAATAAGCGCCTTTATTTTTATAGTAAAGTGCTAATAAAAAAGGGCTTAAAAATAGCTAAGGGCGGTAATAAGTGCTTAATATAAAGGCAGTTATAATAAAGGATATAAAGAGGGCCTTTTAGCTAAAAACGCTTATTTACTTAGCGGACTATATCTTAGCCTAGGTATTATAAGCTTACTTAGACCTTTTTATACTTATAAAAGCGCTTAAGCAGCCTTTGTTTTAACTAAGAGTAGACTATAAGATTTACCTTACTTTAAATAAGGATAGTAAAGAACTGCTACTATTATAAGGGCCTTTTTACGATATATTATAAAAAGAACTCCTTATCTTTTAAAAGACTTTAAACGAGTTATTAAAAGTAAACCTTTTTTACTTAAGTAGCTTATAAGCCGCGGCGTTAGTATTATTTATAAGAAAAGCTAATAGCCGCTTATACGTTTATTATAACTACTAAGCTTAAAATATTATTATAAAAAGGGATCGGTATATACTACTATTAATTATAAAAACGCTAAGGATACTAATAAAGGTATATTAGTTTATAAAACGTAATATTATTATAGCATTTTATAAGATTAAAATCGCCGAGGGCTATAAGTTTAAGACGGCCTTTTAAATAGGGTTTAGACTATTTAAGTAGTAAGTACGCTTATTTAAACTTATAAGAACGCCGGCTACATTTTAACGCTATATTAACTAAGTCTTAAAAGACTACCTTTATAAGTTCGTTATTTTATATATAAATAACGTTTTAATTTACTTACTAAGGTCGCTTTATAACTATTAAAATAAAGTAGTAATGGTGCTTAAAATACTATAAAAAGCAAGCTTTATACTAAACTTATAAAAATACGACTTTATAACGGAAAAAGTAAAGGACTTAGGTTTTATTATATAAGCTAAGAGTAAGGTCCGCAACGACTTAAAGAAGATTTAAGGTATTTAAATATAATAAGCGCTAAAGAATATAAAAGGCGTTTAAAGCTTCCTTAAGTTTATAAATTATTATTATACCTTTATCTTACTTTATAATAAGGCTTTATAATGCTTAAATAGCCTTTATAAAAAAAGCCGACCTTTTTATAAACTAATAAGTATTAAGCCGCGTTTAAATTAATCTAAAGAGCATTTTATAACGCGCTAATACTATAGCTATATAACCTTAAAAGAAAGACGTACTTAAAAGCAAACTACTTTAAGTACGCGATATATAGTATGCTAATATAAGTAAAGCTAAATAAAATATAATACTTAGTAAGTTTCTTCTTAAAACGTCTTAATATAATAAAGTATAATTACCTAATTTATAATAAAAAGTTACTTATAATTATATAATACTTAAACTTTAAGGGATAGAATTATATAATATATTAATATTTATAGTGCTAATAAACTATAAGAATTTAAAGTACTTTATAATAAAGAAAAAGTTAAATAAGAGGTAAAGTAAATAAGTAATAAAGCTCGCTTTATATAACTTTATATTAAAGTACTACTTAAAGATATTAACTGTAATACTTTATGCTTTATCGCGCTATAATTTAAATAAGCCGGAAAAGGCATTTAATAAAAAGGAAATAAAACGCGTAGTTTAAATAATCCTAAATAGCGCGTAATTAATAAGATATTAAGTCCCCTTTAGTAATAAGTACGTAAACCTCTTATAACGCTTAATATAAAAAGAGCGTATTATCTTAATAATATAAGTAAAAGAGGAGAATATAAAGTTAATTGCTTATAGAAGTAAAGCGGATAACCTTATACTTTAAGCTAAGAGTAAGGTAAATAAAGGTAGAGTTTAGCTAAAACTTAACTTAAACTTAAGCTAAGATATATTTAAGGAAGAAGCATAACTAGCTTATATATTTAATAAGTAAAAGATATAAAAGCGATAAATAGCAATATTATAAAAAGATAAAAAGTACTAAGTAGTATTTTAAGTAATGCGGAATAGCGATTAATCGCTTACCTTTAAATAGTAATTAAAGGTTTAAGTAAGTAAGTATATAATTAATATAAAAAGGCGCCTTTATTTTAAAGACTGCCTTTAAGTACTAAGTAAGGCTTAATATCTTAAGGAGGGGGAGGACGAAAAACTAAATAAGCTTTAAGTATTAATCGCTTAGCGACTATATAACTTAATAGCGGTAAGATACTTAAAGCGCGAGGGGATACTTATTATACTAGCTTAAAAGTTTTTTTAGTCAAGTTAATTATTAATAGTACGCTAGCTTATTATAAACTATAAACTATATAATAAAGGCTATATTTAAAGGCAACTTTAAAAAAGGCTCTTTTAGCTATTACCGCCTTTTATATAGCTATTTATATACTTAATAATAGACTTTATAGTTAAGCTGCTTTTTATAAAGACTAAGGGCTTAAAAAACTTATAGGTAATAATAAATAGGCTAATAAAGATAATAATACTAAAAGCAATACTAATAATAAAAGTAGTAGTATATACTATTAAGTTTTTATAATTTTACTTCCGCTTTTATAAAATACTAAAGTTTATTATTTTAAATTAAAGAACGAACTAAATAAAGCAATTTTAGTAAGATTTTTATTAATAAATTAAGGTTTAAAGGAAACTAAGTTTAGCTTATTACCCGCAAACTAATAAAGCAATAAAGCGCGTAAACTAAAAAGTATAAGCTTACCTTTATATATATATTTACTATAAGTAAGATACTTAAAAGATATAGCTACCTTATACTTAAGCGGCACTTAATAATTAAGTAGTATTAATAATAAGTATAAGCCTTTTCTTCGCTATATATAGATATAATATTAAACCGATTTAAATTATATAGAAAAAGGGACTACTTATACTAAAAATAAAGGGCGTATAGGACTTTATATAAAAGATAGAAAGGGTCGCTAACTTCCTTTAAATAGCAATCGCTATATTATAAGTAAGATAAGAAAAGATAGCGAACTAGTTATATATACTAGTAAAAAGACTTTAAGTAAGCAATAAAGTATAGTTAAATATAAGGAAATATTCTATAAATAGGCCTTACTAAAAGCTTAACTAATTATACTAAAATTATACTATAATAAAAGTAGTTAGCTTATTTATAGTAAAACTTAATATATTAAAAAGAGTATATAAAAGACTATATAGAAAATTCCTTTACTATATAGTAAATAATCCCTTACTTAGCTAAGGATTTAACGACTATTAATTACTATTAGTAATTAAAAAAGATAATAAACTAAAATTAAATATAAAGAAGATTTAGTAAGCTTAGTAAAAATAGATTAAAAAGGGGAGGTAATACTAAGTTCTTATAAAGTAGTATAAGCACGTTAACTTAACTTAGTAATTAATTAATAACTTTTAAGATATAATTACTTTAAAGAAGTTTAAGGGATAGTATAATAACGTAATAAAGAACGATAAAGGCAAGGCAGAGGAATAATAATAAGCCGAGCTAAGAAGTAAGAAAAAAGATAAAGGAGATAGCGGAGAAAAAAAAGAAAACTAAGAAAAATAAAAAAGAGTTTCGGGCTATACTTAGCGGATATTAAAACAATTTAAAACGATACGTATAATAGGAATATACTATAAATATATACTAAGTATAAATAATAATAAGATAAACGTAAAATATAATAGGATATAATAAGATATAAAGTAAATATAAATAAAAAATATAAAGAACTATAACTTAATTTAAGTAAAATACTTATTACTAGCTAATACTAATAAATTACTTTTAAACATTAAAGTATATTTAAGCTTAGCGCGCTATAATAGCAGTACGCGCTAACTTTATATATTATAGTAGTTATTAATAATATTTTATTGCTTAGTATTTCTTAAGAATTAAAGGACGTATATATAAGTTAGAGTAATAGTCTTTAAATATTCTTTAAGATATATAGTCTGGAACTGCCTTTATAATAGCGATTATATTATTAGTATACTAATATCGTATTAATATTATATTATATAAATCTTAAAAATAAAGACATATAAGTAATACTACGCCTTATAGCGCGAGGATAAAGGGATAAGGTGCGGACTAATTACTACTAGTCGGGGCCGGTACTACGGACTAATTACCGCTAGTTAAGGCCGGTACTACGGACTTATTACTATTAGTCGGGCTAGTATAACGGACTAATTACCGTACGTAAACGTATATAAGGGTTTAGAAATAGTAAAAAGCTTATTTATTCTTAAAAGTATAGCTAGCTACTTTATACTTAGTTCTTTAAGCTAATTTTAAAGATCTTTAACTATACTATTTATAGTGTATAGATAAATAGTAAATATCCTTATAAAATCGCTTAATAAACTAAGTATAAGCCCGGTTAAAAATACTATAAACTATTATTAAGGAAATCCTTTATATATCCTTAGATATCCCTTAAAAATTATTATAAGGTTTATCCTATATTATTTAAGGTGCTTTTATAGTTAAAAACGGGTTAAACTATAGTTAAGATATCCCGCGGAAATCCTTAAATATCCCTTAAAAATACCGGCGGAATCCGCTTAGTAGTTTTTATAGTATTTTTTATAGTTAAAGATATTATAAACTATAGTTAAGTAGGCTCTTAACCCTTTATAGTTATATCCCGGAAACCTTAGCGGGATCCGATTAGTAATATTCGTTATATCTCCTTAAGCGAGCCTTCGTAGTATATGCTTTAAGCGTTCTTATCGCGGGGTTTTATAAAGCTCTTAAAGAGTAAAGTAAAGAGTTTAGGCGTAGCTGTTTAAATTCCGTAATAACTCCTTTAAGTAATAAAGAAAAGCTAATATCTTTATTAGTTTAAAGTAAGAATAAAGTAAAGGGGGCGCTAAGTAATAGCTTTATAGTAGCTTCTTCGCGCTATATTAATAAGATACTATCTTTATTCTTTTAATAGGGTTTTTAGCTTATCCGGCTAATAGTAGCTAAGTAACTTAAGATAGTTAGTAAGCGGCTTTTATTATAAATCCTTACCTCCTATTTAGTTATATATCTTTATCTTTATTTAAGCGATTAGTGCGTTTAGTTTAAACTTATAGTAAATATTTCTAACTTTTCTTTAAGGCGTGCGTTTAAGCACTTTATTAAGAAATAAAGAGTCTTTGCGCTAAGGAATACTTAAATTCTTTAGCGGGATATATTATAAAAAATTAGCTTTATTTAGGCCTTATCTCGTTTTATTATCTTACTTACTTTTTTACGCCGTTTTTTAATCCTCTACTAAAATTGCTATATTACTTATTAGCTTTATAGACCGCTTATAAGCAAGATATTATATCTTACTTACTACCGCTATTATAGTTATCCCCCGCTTTTTATCGCTAGGCTTTTTAACTTATTATCTTTTTTATATAGCGCTACTACCTATACCTTTCCGCTAACTAATATACGTTTAGCTACTAAGAAGGTATTAAAGTAAAGGTAAGCCGTCCCGCTAATATTAATAAGTATAGTTAGCACTAAGGTATTAAACGTTTATATTCCCGCTTAAAAGTAGGTAATAAGGTCCTTAAAAGCCTTAGTACTTAACTCCTCACTCTTAAGGTTTTAAATATACTTAATAGTCTTAAAGAACTTCTTTATAAAGAGGGCCTTAAAGTTAAGAAGATAAAGCGCGTAGTTAGTATAGCTAATAAGGCGGATATTAAAGCTTAGGAATTTTATTACTTAAGTTAAAGTTAAGTCGCGTTTAAACTCTTTATAAGCTAATAAGTAGAACTTAGCGTAGTTTATAGCTAGGTAGAAACTCTTAATTATAATAATCTTATCGCCGGAGTATAAGCCCGCGAAGCTAGGCCTATTAAGGATCGTATTAGTTAATATTAGCGGCTTTTATAGGATTAAGCGGCGGAATATATCGCGAGGCTAGTTATCGCTATCTCCTTTAGTTAAAAAGGGACGGCGGATAGACTATAGTAAGGCGCTTATATACCTTTATATAGCTAGGCTAAATATAGCGGCGGGCGGAAAGAGCGTTTATTAAGCGGGACTAAATAAGTCCTTAAGGCTTATAGCGGCTATAAGCTAAAAAAGGGATTTTATAGCACGGGCTAGACTGCGTATAAAGTAAGATAAGGTTTTAGCTTTAGTAGCTTAAGACGCCGGTATAAACCTAGCTATAAACTAGTTAAGCTAAGCCTTAAATATATAGTTAAGGATAGTATAGACGTCGTTTTAGTTGTTTAGCTAAAGTAAGTTCTTACTAGCTATAGCGGCTACTATAAATCTTAAGACTATAACGAGGTTAGCTAACTTAAAGGCATTAAGTATCGGCTAGTTATTCCGCTAATAAAGATTTCCGGCTACGCCTTAAAAAATATATAAGCGGCGGGGGCTTTAAGATAGTAAGAGCTAAGTAAGAGGTATAGCTAAGTTACTGCGAAACCGGCTATTTAAACTACGCTATAGTAAAAGGCTAGGAGGTAAGTTATTTAAGTTAAGTATTAAAAGAAGGTAATATAAGCTATCCCTTATAGTGCTATATTTTAAATTAAGTCCGTTAGCTTAAGCGTAGCTATAAAAAGCGGTATAGGTTTATATAGAAGCTTAAACCTAAAGGTTTTTACTCTCGCTAAAGGACTTAAGGCTATAGAGGATAGCCGCCTTATTTTTATAAAGCTTAAGCGCTTGCTTATATCCTTCGTATTAAAAGCATAAGGGCTTATAAGAGAGCAGGCTAAAAAAGTTGTTACGGAATAGCTAGTCTTAGCTATAAAAGATATTAAATAATAAAAAGACTTAAAATAAGAGTATAAAGATCGGAAGCTTAAGGTAAAAAAGGTTATATATATTAAAGTAAGTAAAGTGCGGCGGGCTATAGCTAGCGGTAAAGGGAAATATAGTTATAAAAAGAAAAAAAGAAAGGAGAGAGGGCAGGCGGCGGAGAGAATTTAAATAAGTATATTATAAAGTTAAAAAGGCTTTATTACTTAAGGTAAATAGCGGTATATTATTATTAAAATAACTAATTACCTTAAGTATAGTAAGTTATAGTTTCTTATAACTTATAATAGCTTTTAAGTCTTATTATACTTAGGCTTAACCGCTTAATTCCCTTAGTTAAAAAGTTTTATATTAAGTTATAAAGGCTGCGTATTATGCTTTTATTTAAACTACTTAAGTAGCTAACTCCTTTTATGCTTTTTCGAAGGCTTTTACGATCTTTAGTAAGAAAACCGCTTTTTCGTTTACTTATAAGTTATAGCTACTTAGCTAGCCTTTTTAAGCTATAAAGAACTCTTTTTTTAGCTTTCCGCCGCCTTTTTTTATTATACGGCTTTATAAGATTTATTTTACTTCTTACTTATTTAAATAAAGTATCCCTTTATCTTAAACTAATCTTAAGTATATAACTAGCTCGTCTGCTAAGCATAGTTATACTATTAAAACGACTAAATAGATATTAAAAGACCTTTTTATATCTAGCTAGTATATAAGCTATCTTACTTTAGCAGTAACTTTAAACGGCTTAGTGCGTCTTTTTTAAAGCTTTATTAGTTTACCGTCCGCAATATAGTAGCTTTTACTAAGCTATAGCTAGACTTAATCGCTAAGCTTAAATTTTAGCGGGCGGTATTTCTTATTATATCTATCCTTTATAGCGGCTTAAGTATAAGCGATAGCTAACTTAGCTTCTTTTTATAAGACCTCTTAGTTTCGTAGGTATAAGTAGTTATTAAGGAACTAAAGGCCGTTATTTATTTTTATCCTTATAATAAGCTTATTAAAGGCCGCGTAAATTACTAAGGAGAAGGAATTATTAAGGCTAAACTAAAAGGCGATTAGTATATTAGTTTAGCGTAAGTTTATAAAATTAGCGGTAAAGAATTATAGCGCGATTTCTATAGTTTTATTTTGCCTTTTTAATAAGCTATTAGTTTAAAGGTACTAAGCGGTAGATATAAAAAGCTTTGATTTAAAGGCTTGCTATAAAGTCCGCTAAAATACTAAAGTAAACTTTATATCCCGGTTAAAGATTATCCCTTTTAAAATCCATTAATTAGCGCGGAGTAGCTTAGTATATAACGCTTATACTTAGTCTTTTACTATAAACTAATTATTGCTTAAGATAAAGAGATATATTTTTAAGAATTTATTAGTTATAGTTAGTAAGGTATTAAAGAAGTTCCTTATAAGATCTTTTTATAAGAATTCTTCGGCTTAAACTACTAAAAGCTTAGTAATAAAGTCTATCGCTATTATATAATATAGAACTAGCGGGCTTTAAATTAAGATAAGCTACCTTAGCGTCTTACTTTAATCGGTTTAGTTATAGTAGTAAGTATCGTAGCCGTTTATAACCTTATTTATATATTTACTAAGCTATAAAATCGAGAAGCTTTTAAATAGATCTTATTATATATAGGTACGGCCGGTATAAAAATATTTAGCATAAGCGTCTTTAACGATCTCCTTAGCATAAGTATAACGGAAACCTTATTCCGTTAGTAATCCTAAGTACTAAAAGTACTAATATCTAGTAAAGTAAACACCGCTAAATATAAAGGAGTAACTAGTAAAGTAGATACTACTAGTTATAAGCTATAACTATTAAAGTAAATACCGGTAGTTATAAGGAGAGACGATTTAGCTTAATAGTTAAAGATAGCTAGTATTGGCTATAAGCGGTATAGACTAGACGCGCTTATATTCGGCTTAGGCTAGCTTCGGCTAGTAACGGGATTCGTATTATAAAAATCGACCGATACCTTATATAATTAACCGATACCTTATATAAAGTAAAAGCAGGAGGCCTCCC
>JAPEBW010001441.1:0-24186 GCA_027405785.1 Ophiocordyceps robertsii | reverse complement strand
TACACACTCAATTCTTCATCAATCAATTCCAGCCAAAATCCTGCCTTATATAACATCGACCCCTCTATCACGTGATATCACGTGATCTCCTGAATTCCCCACAATTTCGCTGCTGCTCTAACCTTTAACACTTAAGCTAGCTTAAAGAGGTATTAATATAGCTATAAAGTAGTAGCTTTTATTATTAAGTATAACTTATAGCTTAATTATTGCTTTAATACTATAAAAACAACGACTTACTTATATTATATAAATTTACTATTATTATCTTCTTAATCTATACTTACTTAGCCTTACTTATACTTAGTAAATTCTATATAAGAAGATTTATAAAGTCTTGCTTTAACTAAGCTATAACTCTTATTACTAGCTATATACTATATATTATAGTAAGCTATATATAGTTTTAAATAGCCTTTTTAAGATTCTTTGCGCCTTATGCCTTTAAGAAGATTATATATTGCTAAGCTTAAGCACTTTAAGCTATAAAGTTAGTAAGAAGACTATTAATTTCTTTTATTTATTAACGCTACTACTTTTTCTCTCTCTTTAAACCCCTTAGCCCTTATTTTAGCGTTTATTTACTTAGTGTTAATAAGAGCTTTAATCTTTAAGGAGTTGCTAATAGCGGTATTAAAAAGCTTTTAAAATCTATATTATTAGCAAGCTACTAAGGCTATTAATATAAGCGTAGTATTTCCTTATAAAAAAGATTATTAATATCTTTATTAATCGCTTTATTAAGTACTTAAGACTCTTTTTTCTTATTAGTTAATAAGAATTCTTATTATTATTTTTAATACTAGCTACTAGCTTTAATAAAGACTTTATTAAAGCTAGTATTATTATTAGCTTTAAGAATTATCTAGCTAGCTAGCTAATTATTAATAAATATTTTAGCTTATATATTAAAAGTAATATTATTGCTAATTAAAAGGCCTTACTTAATAACTTAAGTTATAAGATTAAGAAACTTCGCTAATAATATCTCCTTATTTACCTTACTTATCGTAAGCCTCTTATTATTAAGGTTATATATAGTGCTTAATAGTTTTTTACCTTATAAAATACCCTTTTAAAAGAAATAGCTAATAATACTTATTATTAAGTATCTTAAAGCTTTAGCGGCGGTAAGAAAATTTATTATTAAGCTTCGAAATAAATAACTTAAATATAAGCTTTATAAAAACCGCTTTATAGCTATTAAGGAGCTTATCGCGGCGGGCTTTAAGCAATAGCTTAAGGAACCTTAAGGTTTATAGCTTACTTTAATATTAGTAACTTAGCTAACTTATTAAGGGAGGTATCTTTTTAAGCGGTCGTAATAGCTTTATTATATAAAGGCGCGAATTTAAGCACGATTATACGAAAGAAATATATAGCGGAGCTTTAAGCGGTAAGATATATAGTAGATAAGGATATAAGACGGTATAAGAGTAGCCTTATACTAAATTTAGGTGGAGTATGTCTCTTGTTAAATCTACCTTATTTTTTTAAGACGTTGTGGATTAGGGCCTTAATCGTCATTTTTATAGACCCCCGGTACTCTATATGGTACTCTATATCCGTATAGAGTACCTAGGTCGGCAATGCGCCCGGCATAGCCGGGACGTCCGCTTCCGCAATCAATCACATGCTGGCGGGCGCCCGCGGACATACTACCTAGATAGATAGTGAATATTCGTACACTCTCGACCTCTGGTTCACGAGATTACTTCTCGAGTCGACGAGGCTCAGCATGACAACCATCACCGAGGGCACTTTTAAGCGCGGCCACGCCGGCCTATACTCCAAGACGTGGACGGTGAGTCTCGACGGGCGACTTGCGCGAGGACACGTCTGACGTTGTACATAGCCCCAAGGTCCCATCAAGGCCAAGCTCGTCTTCGTGCACGGCTTCAGCGAGCACATCAACCGCTACAATGACTTCTTCCCCGCTCTGGCTGCTCAGGGCATCCAGATCTTTGCGTGGGACCAACGAGGATGGGGCCGCAGCGTCACGAAGCCTTCGGAAAAGGGCCTGACGGGTTCAACGTCGCAGGTCTTGGCCGACGTGGCGGCCTTTGTCCAAGACAAGCTGCCCTCGGCGCCGGGCGGAGACCAGAGCCAGGCCAGCGCTGAGCAGAACACGGCGTCGCCAGCGCCAGTCTTCGTCATGGGCCACTCAATGGGCGGCGGCGAGGTCCTGATGCTGGCGAGCGACGCGCAGTACGCCGAGCTGGTGGGCCGCGTGCGCGGCTGGATCCTCGAATGCCCCCTCGTCGCCTTCCCGGCAGGCGAAGAGCCCAGCAGCATCAAGGTGCTGGCGGGTCGCCTCGTTGGTCGCCTCCTCCCCAGGCAACAGCTCAAGCACGTGGTGCCGCCGGAGCATCTCAGCAGGGACCCGGCCATTGTCGAGTCGGTGCGCAACGACGCGCTTTGTCACAACACGGGCACGCTCGAGGGGCTTGCATCATTGCTGGACCGTACGGCGATGCTCTCGTCGGGCCAGGTGCGGCTGGGCAAGCAGGTGCGCAGCGTCTTGCTCGCGCACGGGACCGAGGACAGGGCGTGCAGCTACGACGCGGCGATCAAGTTTATAGAGCGGCAACATGCCGTCGAGGACAAGACGGCGAGAACCTACGACGGGGCGTACCACCAGCTCCATTCGGATCACTGCAAGGACGACTTTGCCAAGGACCTGATCGGCTGGATTCTGGATCGGTGCGAAGCGCCGACGGCGTCATCACCGGCACCGCCGCAGCTCGAGGCGAAGCTCTGATGTTCTTGGGAAGCGATGGTGGGTGCTTTCTTCGAAGGGGGAAGACGACGTTGAGCGTCGAAACTGGCTGGCTTGCATGTCGTTGCCTGCCCGCCTGCCCTTCCTTTCTCTTATTTTATTTTCCCAAGGAGCAAAGGGATGCATGAACCACTTGAGTTACATGGAGTAATGTTTTGAGCCGTCTTGGAACGTCGGCGAACTGAGACTGCTGTTCCGCCTGAGTCGCTTCTGGAATGGCGGCGGGACACTCGATGACGGCGCGCCCTCGAGTATGTACAGTGGGTTGACAAAAGTTACGATTAGACCCAAGTATAGGTACGGGTATAAGTCCCGCCACCAAAACTAAATTCCTCATTTTCTTAGAAAAGCATTGCTAAATTAAATATTGAAAAAATCTTACTAGATAGAGGAATAGAAAAGGTATAGAGTAAGATTTTTTAATATTTAGTATACTACCTATTTATATTAATAACAGCTTAAAGCTAATAAGGTATTAATAATATAAGGCTTTTTTACGTATTTTCTTTAAGCTCTTCTTAAACCCTAATTGCAGTATTATATAGCAATTCCCGTATATAAAAATTACTTAGTAATAATAAAAGAATTAGATATCGCTTATAGATCCGCTTTTTAAGCATTTTCTATAAAGTTTTAATAAGATTAAGATAAAGTAAGTATAGAAGCTAGTTTATAGATACTACCTTATTTTCTTAAAGGAAATTACGAAGCTAGCTTTAAACTATACGGCTTATATATATAAGGGCATTATCTTAAATAAAGCTATAACTAAGCTTAAGAATTGTTAAGAAGGCTTTAGGAAAGGAAGATTAAATAATACGGCTTATAACGCCTTTATAAGCTATAGCTAGGTCTTTAAGAAGGGCTATAAAGGAAGTTCGCTTATTATAACAAAACGCGCTTAAAATATTTAAGTATCTCTCTTAAGCTTCCTTTAAAGCTATTAATTATCTTTTAAAAGTCTCTCTTTTTAAATATTATTAATTAAAGCGTAAAGAAGGTTAAAATCTTATATATATATTTATAAAATACCTATACTTAGCCCGCCCTTTTCTTTTATACGATTAAGGCCTTATTAAAGAAGACTTAGCTTCTCTACGCCTTTTAAGGTTTATTAATATAGCGCCTTATAAAGAGAAGCTTTTTTTAAGCAGTTTTTTTAGTTAATTTATGCTATTAAAGCGCTTTAAAGTATATTATACCTTTTTGTTTAAGGTATTAAGTTAAAGTAATTTTTGCGTAGTTAATTTACGTATTTGAAATAATCTAATAAGCTAAGATAAAAAGGTTATTCGCGATTCATCGGAATATAGCTCTTTAATTATAGTTTAAGAGCTTCTTAAAACGTTTAAAGCGATAGTTATTAGCTATACTAATCTAAAACACGTAGCGGGACGTAATACTAAAGATACTTTTAAGGCATATCCCCCTTTAAAGGGCAATAATATAAGTAGGAGTACTTAACTTATATATTATTATGATCCTTATACGCTTATAAGGCGATTAATACTATCGCTAGCTTATTACAAGCAAAAATAAAGAAGTTATAGCTAATTAAAGCTATAATACGTATTTTATTAATATTGCGTATATAGTATAAGACGCGAATTTAATCGTAGCTTTTATAGACTTACTATAGCTTAAATAACCTCCCCCCCCTCTTATTTAACTAAAGTCTTACTTAAGTACTATAATTAGCGCAGCTTTATAAAGGGTTAATATAGCTTATATAAAAGGTTAAGTAAACTTTTAGTAAACTTTTCTTAGTTATTTATAAAAAAGCTTAATATCTTTAAGTATTCGTTTTATATATTATACGAATTTTATATAGGGGATAAACCTTTATAATAAGGCCCTTTTTAAAAAAGGACTTTTCCTTTTAAGTATTACTATTTATACTTATATATATTTCTATTTATACTTTTACTTTTTATTAAAGATATATATTAACGCTAGCCCGCCCCGCTTATTTATACCGCTTATATATAGTAAGTACTTATACATTTTAAATACTTACGCGCTTACTTACGCCCGCCCGCGCTTATATACGCAGCCTATATACGCAGCGTTCTTAGCTATAGCTTAATTCGATTAAAAAACATATCTTTATAGCTCTTATAAGATATATATATAACGCGGCTTGTTAATTAATCTAAGCCCTCTACCGGTACCGCGGGCGAGGTTATAAGCGCGCCTTTTATACTTTTTACTTAATAGTAGCGTTATAGCCGCGCGCTTTTAATTCTTTTAACGCCGCTTAATTCCCTTAACGCCACCTAATTCCCTTAATACTACTATATTGCTGCCGCTAGTAAGTATATAATAGAAACCTTATTTTATTAGTAATCCTAAGTACTAAAAGTACTAATATCTAGTAAAGTAAATACCGCTAAATATAAAGGAGTAACTAGTAAAGTAAATACCGCTTATTATAAGTTATAACTATTAAAAGAGATATTAGTAGTTATAAGGAGAGACGATATAGCTTAATAGTTAAAGACGGCTAATATTAGCTATAAGTAATATAGGTTAAATATACTTATATTTAGCTTAAGCTAGCTTCGGCTAGTAATAAGATTAATATTAAATAAATTAACCGATACCTTATATAATTAACTAATACCTTATATAAAGCTAAGGTAGGAGGTCTCCTTTTAAAAGAGGATAAAATCTTATAAAAAGTTTTAAAATAAGGATATTTAGTTTTATAAGCTAGTTAAAAGTAATAAAGCGTATATTACTTATAACTAGTAATAAAGATAGTGTTATAAAATCTAAACGGCTATGCTTAAACTCCTTACTTTACTCTTAAGGAGCCTTTTAAAACCCTGCGATAAGAACGCTTAAAGCACGTACTATAAAAGCTTGCTTAAGGAGATATAATAAATATTACTAATCGGACCTTATTAAGGTTTCCGAGATATAACTATAAAGGCTTAAGAGCCTACTTAACTATAGTTTATAACGTTTTTAACTATAAAAGAAACCGTGAAAACTATTAAGCGGATTTTATTAGTATCTTTAAGGGATATTTAAGGATTTCCGCGGGATATCTTAATTATAGTTTAACCTATTTTTAATTATAAAAGCACCTTAACAGATATAGGATAAACTTTACTACGATTTTAAGAGATATTTCAGGATATTTAAAGGATTTCCTTAACTATAGTTTATAGTATTTTTAACTAAGCTTATACTTAGTTTATTAAGCAATTTATTAAGCGATTTAATAAGGATATTTATAGTTTATTTATATAATAACGATAAATAAACGGATAATATAGTAAAAGATCTTTAAAATTAGCTTAAAGAACTAAGTATAAAGTCGCTAGCTATACTTTAAAGAATAAATAAGCTTTTTATTATTTCTAAACCCTTATATACGTTTATATATAGTAATTAGTTTATTATACTAGCTTAATTAGCGGTAATTAGTTTATAATACTAGTCCTAATTAATAGTAATTAGTTTATAGTACTAGCTTTAACTAATAGTAATTAATCTATACTTTATCCCCTTATCTTTATGCTATAAAGCGAAGTAAATAATAGTAATTCTTACTTATTTAGACGGAAATCCCTTAAATATTTACTAAGTTAAAAGTAACTATATCGCACGATTAAGTACTTATCTTATAAGAAGTTAAATACTAAATAATATTTTCTTAAATAAAAAGCTCTTATTAGCTTTTAAGTCTAACCTTAATAATAAGTACCTTTTCTTTAACGCGCTTATAATAAACCTTTAAGATAAGTAAGCCGTAAAAGCGGAAGAGGCCGCGGCTTATTAAGTATACTAATTTAATAATCTCTTTTACCTTTTTTTAAGGTACTATACTATAATAGCCTATAAAGCTAAATAAGATATAGAATAAGTCTTACTTAGCTAAGCTAAGACTATTACCCTTTAAAAAGCAATATGCTTTTAAAATACTAATAAAGGATAAACTAGAAAAAAATAAAACTTATATAACTAAGTAAACTAAATTTAGGATTACTTAAATAAATTAATTATTCTTTAAATAAAAAAAGTAAGGATAAGCTAACTTTAAAACTATCCGGCTCCCCGCCCGCTAAATACCATCCGGATTAAGCTTATAATAAAGTTACTCTTTTTTTAAGATAATAAGCTTAGCGGATATTTTTACTATATACTACTAATAAAGTTTATCTTAAGGGCTATAACTAAAATTCCGCTTTAAAAGATACCCGGTAGTTTCTTAGTTTAATATTACTATTTAGCCTTATTTGCTATAGCCGCGCGAACTAAAGTATTTTTAGGACTCTTAATTAATAAAAACGAGCCTTTTACGCTAAGGGCCCCGTAGCATACTTAATTCCGGGACGCGTATAAGATAAAAGGTTAAGCGCTTAGCGAGAGTATTAAGACTAAGACCTTAATAATAAGTAACGAAGACGTAATAAGCAATACCTTTAGCGGGCTAAACTTATTTATCCTTAGCGCGTAGATACTAAGATTAAGTATAGCTTTAAGCCCTTTAATAAAAATAATAGTAATATTCAACGAATAATTCCTTAGTCTCTTTTAAGTACTAAGAAAAAAAGATATACTTACTAAGCCTTAAGAAAAACCTTAATTATAAGCTAAGGATATAAGGAGATTTAATCTATTAAGACTTTTAAAAGTATCTTTTAATAAAGTTTAAGAAGATAATAAAGCTAGTATATTTTAAAGAGTAAACCGTTTTATTAACTTTATTTACTAAAATACTAATAAAGGTAAGGCTTATATAGACGAATTAGCTATTTAATTACCCTCCTTTTTTTAAAGAAGTACGGCGGAATAGTATTTTAAAGACCTTTTAAAACTATAATAAGAAGAACTTAATAAGCTTAGTATTAAATTAAGCTAATAGATCTTTACTTTATAAAAATAGTTTAGAATTTACTTAAATATAGCGATATAAGCACTTAATAAAAAGCACTTTACTATTAAAAATATAGTAATAAGATCTAACTTTAAGTCTTAGATATCGCGCTTATAATATAAAGCTAAGGCCGCGCTTTATTAACTAAACTACTTAACTATAGTAATTTACTAAAAGCTAGATATCTATTTATAAGAATCTTTATAATATTTAATAGGAAATAAGGATATTAATATATAGATTAACGAATATAAGGAAGTTCTTCCTTAGCTATAAGTTAAATATACTTAAAGATTTTAGAAGCACTTATTAGCGTAAAAGAAATAAGTCTAACTTATAAAAAGGCGAGGGCTAATTAGCCGTACCTTATATATACTTAAAGAATAGTCCGGGACGCCTTAGCTATTTATTAAGGGCTTGCTAAGGCCGCGGGTTACGTTTTTAGACCGCTTAGTAAAGGCGGATATACTATAAGCCTTATAGCACTTACTAAGTTTAAGGAGAAACCTATTTAAATAGTTAGAAATATAAGCTAAAGTCCTTTAGCTTAAGAGAGAAAGAAGCTTTAAAACTATACGCTTATAAACGCTAAAGCTAAAGCGGGTATACTTTATAACTAAGGAAGGAATTATATTAAAAACTAATAACTATTTAAAGGATAAAGAGTATAATATAAAAAGAGCTTAGTTAAATATTAATAAAAGCTTAAAGGAAACCGTAATCTATATTATAGTAGACTTAGTTTAAGAGGCCGATAAAGTATACGGATTTTATAGCAAAGTATTCTTCTTAAAGAATAAGCTCTACCGATATATTAAAGATAAATACCCCCTTAACCTTAACTAAGATATTACTATATAAAGACATAGCTTAGTATAGTAAGTAGTTATTTAAAAGCTATAAAGCGTTTAAATAGTTAAGGCTTCCTTTAATATTTAGCTATTAATTCCTAATAAGCTATTATAATTTACTTATATACGCTTATTAATCTATATAAAAGAAAGGCCCGGAATAAGTATTAAAGCCTAAATAAATACTAAGGTAAACTAAAGCCTTATTTAAGCTAAGTTATTAAAGACCTTTTAAGATATAACTATAAACTCCTCTTAATAAATTCTTATTTAAAAGGTAAGAAAGATAGCTACTATTAGATAAGTAAGATTTACCGCATATATACTAAGAAGGCTAAATAGTAGCCTCGTAGTCGTAAAGGTAAGAATCGGCGCTTAGATAATAAAACGCTTAGTAGCTAATATATTAATTAGCTAAGACTTTTTAGTCCTTTATTAAAAGGACCTTATTAACTTTATATTAGTTTTATAGATTAAGGCCTATAAAAGAATCGAAGCTAAAGTTAAGATAGTTTCGCTAAGACTAAGGATATATAAACGGGTAATCTACTTAGTTACTATAATAATTTTAGCTAGTTCTAGCTACGCCTTACTTATATAGGTTTAGGCGCTGCTATTAAGGCATAATATAATATTTTTCCCCGATAACTTTAAGCTCGCCCGGACGATAATATAGGATTATAAGAGCTTTATAGTAATAAACTATTTTAAGGAGCTATTAGTGCTCCGCTAAGGCTAAAAGGTAAGGATAATTATAAACCTTAATAAGTAGTTTTAGCTATATAAGGAGGTTAACGCTACTACTTCTTTAGTAGAAGCCTTTATAGAAAATCCGGATAAAATAAACCCCGCTAAGGACTTCTTATAAAAGGATCTTATAGTAAACTATAAGCTTAAAATCGGCCGAACTAAGGACCTACTTAAACTTACTACTAATAAAGGTGTTTAGGTTTATGCTAAGGACTTAAAATATATATAAAAAGTCTAAGATATCCTTTAATTGTTTCCTTACCTTTAAAAGGATAAAGGAGTAATATATATAGACGAATGTAAATATATATATATTCTTTTAGTAGAAGGATAGCAATATTAATAAGTTATATTAAGATTATACTTATTAAGCGATAAGGATAAGAAGGTAGTAAATTCGATATTTAGCTAGCTAACTATATAAGGCCGATTAAAATAAGTTTATAAGCTAACCTTATTTGCGGCGTTAGTATTTATAGTATAAAAGATAGTAAATAAAAAGGAAAAAGAATAAGTAGTTATAGACTTATAAAGCATTAACGCAATTACTACCTTAAATGCTTACTTAATACCCCTTTAAAGCAATATAATTAAACGCCTTTAAGGAAAGAAGTTTATTAGTATAATAAACGCACGATCGTTTTTCTATTAGTTCTTAGTTTACTAAGACTACTAAGAAAGGTTTATAGTTATAAGCTATCGCGGGCTAAAAAGATTATTAGTAATACTTATAGGCTTTAGGAACTCCTTAGTATATATTTAAAGGTTTATTAAAAACGTCCTCTATAAATACTAAGAATATATAGCAGCCTATATTAATAATATTATTATCGACTTAAATATAGCAAAGGAATACTTTTAATATTTAAAGGCCGTATTTTACGCTTTTTATAACTATAATATTACTTTATCCGGATTAAAGTCCTTCTTAGCGTACTTATCTATATAGCTCCTTAAATTTAAGGTAAACGCTATTAGCTTAATAAATATAAATAAACGCGTATAAGCTTAAAGGGATATCGCGTTCTTAAAGAACCTTTAATAGCTTAAGAAATAAATCGGCTTTACTAAGTAGCTACGCTATATAGTCCTATATTTTACTAAGGAAGTTAACGTCTTATAAAAACAAAAGATAAAGCTACTTTAAGTAAGATAAAAAGAAGGAGTCCCCTTAAAGGGCTAAGGATAAGCTTAATATACCGCAAAAGCTACTTTTTAGCTTACTTTAAAAAAGGTAAAGGCCTTTAGAATTTTAACTAAGAAACTTACTAAGCCTTAAACGATTTACTACTTAGACCCCGCTTAATAAATATTTATCTAAATTAATATATCCTAAGAATATAAAGTAATAGCTATAGCTTTTTACTTAAAGAAAGGTATAAAATAGGATAAAAAGATGCTATTAGCTTAAACTAAGGTCTAGCTTATTATTTACTTAAGCCGCGCCCTTTAAGGCGAAGAACCTTAATACTAGCTTATAAAACTTAAAGTAACTAGTTTAGTATAAGCAGTCTATAAGTTATATACTATAGTACTATCCGTAAAAACGCTATAAGTAGTTATCCTTACTAACTATATAAGCACCTATAAAATTATATATTAAAAATCATTATTTTTTATTAGTATAAAATCTAATTATAAGCTAATCCTCGCGTCTTAATACTTAAGCTAATTCCTGCTAAAGGTATACTATATCTTAAGCGTTAAAAATATCGTGCTAGACGTTTTCTTACGTTTACTATATTAAGATAATAGGTTAGTATCTTTAAACTAAGAAGGGGAATTAAAACGTATTTAAGAAGATAAGATAACAGACTATATATACCTTTATATAGAAGTATTAATTAAATTGCCGCTCCGCTAAAAAATAATCAATAGATATATAGAGGATATATAGTAAGTAAAGATTATAGCGTAGCTTAGCGATAAAAACGGTATCCTTAAACTCTTATTTCTTTAGTTATAGGGGTTACTATACTTTATAAAGATTAATAAACGCTAAAGACTATCTATCCTTAAAACCTACGCTAAGGAGATCGTTAAAGACGCCTATACTAAATATTTTTATACTAGCCGCACCTATATATAGTAAGATCTATTTAAGAGCTTTTCGATTTTATAGCTTAGTAAATATATAAACGAGGTTATAAATAGCTATAATACTTATTACTATAACTAAACTAATTAAGGTAAGACGCTAAGGTACCTTATCTTAATTTAAAGCCTATTAGTTTTATACTATATAATAGTAATAAACTTTATTACTAAGCTCTTAGTAGTTTAAGCTAAATAATCCTTATAAAAAGATCTTATAAAGAACTTCTTTAATATCTTATTAACTATAACCGATAAATTCTTAAAAATATATCTCCTTATCTTAAGTAATAATTAGTTTATAGCGAAAGACTAAGTATAAGCATTATATACTAAGCTACTCCGCGCTAACTAAGGGATTTTAAAGGGGATAATCTTTAACTAAGATATTAAGTTTACTTTAGTATTTTAGTAGACCTTATAGTAAGCTTTTAGATCGAAGCTTTTTATATTTACCGCTTAGTACCTTTAAACCGATAGCTTATCGAAAAGGTAAAACTAAACTATAAAAATCGCGCTACGATTCTTTATAACTAATTTCTTAAACCTATGCTAAACTAATATACTAATCGCCTTTTAGTTTAGCCTTAATAATTCCTTCTCTTAAGTAATTTATATAGCTTTTAATAAGCTTATTATAAGGATAAGAATAAATAATAACCTTTAGTTCCTTAATAACTACTTATACTTATAAAACTAAGAGGTCTTATAAAAAGAAGCTAAGTTAGCTATTGCTTATACTTAAGCCGCTATAAAGAATAGATATAATAAAAAACACCGCTTTTTAAAATTTTAGCTTAGTAATTAAGTTTAGTTATAGCTTAGTAAAGGCTACTATATCTTAAATAGTAAACTAGCGTAGCTTTAAAAAAGATATATTAAGCCGTTTAAAGTTATTACTAAAGTAAGATAGCTTATATACTAGTTAAATATAAAAAGGTCCTTTAATATCTATTTAGTCGTTTTAAAAGTATAACTACGCTTAGCGGATAAGCTAGCTATATACTTAAGCTTAGTTTAAGATAAAAAGATACCTTACTTAAATAAATAAAAAGTAAAACGAATCTTATAAAGCTATATAATAAAGAAAGGCGGTAAAAGGCTAAGAAAGGAGTTCTTTATAGCTTAAAAAGGCTAGCTAAGTAGCTATAACTTATAAGTAAATAAAAAAGCGGTCTTTTTATTAAAGATCGTAAAAGCCTTTAAAAAAGTATAAGAGAAGGTAGCTACTTAAGTAGTTTAAATAAAAGTATAATACGCGGCCTTTATAACTTAATATAAAACTCTCTAATTAAGAGAATTAAGTAGTTAAGCTTAAGTATAAAACTTAAAAGCGATTATAAGTTATAAGAAACTATAACTTATTACCCTTAAGGTAACTAGTTATTTTAATAATAATATACCGCCGTTTACTTTAAGTAATAAAGCCTTTTTAGCCTTATAGTATACTTATTTAAATTCTCTCTACCGCCTACCCTCTCTCCTTTCTTATCTTCTTTTTATAACTATATTTCCCTTTACTACTAGCTATAGCCCGCTATACCTCGCTTACTCCTATATATAAAACCTTTTTTACCTTAAGCCTATAATCCTTATACTTTTATTTTAGGTCCTTTTATCGTTTAATATCTTTTATAGCTAAGATTAGCTATTCTATAACTACTTTTTTAGCCCGCTTTTTTATAAGCCCTTATGCTTTTAATATAAAGGATATAAATAAGCGCTTAAGCTTTTTAGTAATAAAGCGGCTATTCTTTATAGCTTTAAGTCCTTTAATAAGAGCTAGAACCTTTAAGATTAAGTTTCTATATAAACCTACGCCGCTTTTTATAACTACGCTTAAGCTAATAAATTTAACTTAAATTATAGTACTATAAAGGATAGCTTATACTACCTTTTTTAAATACTTAACTTAAATAACTTACCCCTTAGCCTTATACTATAACGTAGTCTAAATAGCTAGTTTCGCAGTAACTTAGCTATACCTCCTGCTTAGCTCTTACTATTTAAAAGCCCCCGCCGCCTATATATTTTTTAAGGCGTAGCTAAAAATCTTTATTAATAAAATAACTAGCTAATACTTAATGCTTTTAAGTTAGCTAACCTCGCTATATTCTTAAGATCTATAGTAGCTACTATAGCTAGCGGAAACCTACTTTAGCTAAATAACTAAAATAATATCCGCGCTATCCTTAACTACGTATTTAAGGCTTAGCTTAACTAGTTTATAGCCGGGTTTATAGCGGTATTTTAAGCTATTATAGCTAAAACCCTATCTTACTTTACTCGCGGTCTAGCCCGCGCTATAAAATCCCCCTTTTAGCTTATAGCCGCTATAAGCTTTAAGGACCTATATAGTCCCGCTTAGTAAACGCTCTTTTTACCCGCCACTATACTTAACCTAGCTATATAAAGGCGTATAAGCGCCTTTATATAGTTTATCCGCTATTTTTCTTTAACTAAAGGAGATAGTAATAACTAGCCTCGCGATATATTCCGCCGTTTAATTTTATAAGAGCTGCTAGTAATAACCGATATAATCCTTAATAAGCTTAGCTTCGCAGGCTTATACTTTAGCGATAAGATTATAATAATTAAAAGTTTCCGCCTAGCTATAAACTATACTAAGTTTTACTTATAGGCTTATAAAGAGTTTAAACGCGACCTAACTTTAACTTAAGTAATAAAATTCTTAGGCTTTAATATCCGCCTTATTAGCTATATTAACTATACGCTTTATATTCTCGCTTTTAAGGCCCTTTTTATAAAGAGGTTCTTTAAGACTATTAAGCATATTTAAAACCTTAAGAGTAAGGAGTTAAGTATTAAAGCTATTTAAGACTTTATTACTTACTTTTAAGTAAGAATATAAATATTTAATACCCCGGTATTAACTATACTTATTAATATTAATAAGATAGCTTACCCTTACCTTAATACTTTCTTAGTAGCTAAACGTATATTAATCGGCGGAAAGGCGTAAGTAATAGCGCTATATAAAAAGGATAATAAGTTAAAAAGCTTAGTAACGGAAAGTAAGGGATAGCTATAATAGTAGTAATAAGTAAGATATAATATCTTGCTTATAAGCGGCCTATAAAGCTAGTAAGTAGTATAGGAAACTTAGTAAAAGATTAAAAAATAGTATAAAGGGTAAGTAAGAAAATAATATAAAATAAAGGCTTAAATAAAGCTAGTCTCTTATAACGTATCCCGCTAAGGAATTTAAAAATGCCTTAGCGCGGAGACTCCTTATTACTTAAGAAGTGCTTAGACGCACGCTTTAAAAAAGAGTTAAAAACCCTTATTATAAGTGTTAGCTAAACGCACTAATCGCCTTAATAAAAATAAAGACGTATAATAAAATAAAAGGTAAGGGTTTATAATAAAAGCTACTTACTAACTATCTTAAGCTACTTAGCTACTATTAGCTAGATTAGCTAAAAAAGCTATTAAAAGAATAAAGATAGTATATTCTTAATACGGTATAAAGACGCTATTATAAAGCTATTACTTAGCGCCTCCTTTACTTTATTCTTACTTTAAACTAATAAAGACGTTAGATTTTCTTTTTTACTTAAAGGAGTTATTATAGAATCTAAATAGCTATGCTTAAACTCCTTACTTTACTCTTAAAAAGCCTTATAAAACCCCGCGATAAGAACGCTTAAAGTATATACTATAAAGACTCGCTTAAAGAGATACGATAAATATTATTAGTTAAACCCCGCTAAGGTTTTTAAGATATAACTATAAAGGCTTAAAAGCTTACTTAACTATAGTTTATAACGTTTTTAACTATAAAAAACACTATAAAAACTATTAAGCGGATTCCGCTAATATCTTTAAAGGATATTTAAGGATTTTTATAGGATATCTTAATTATAGTTTAACTTATTTTTAACTATAAAAGCACCTTAAAAGATATAAAATAAACTTTACCGCGATTTTTAAGGGATATTTAAAGATATTTAAAGGATTTCCCTAATTATAGTTTATAGTATTTTTAACCGGGCTTATACTTCGTTTATTAAGCGATTTTATAAGGATATCTATAGTTTATCTATATACTAAAGATAAATAAAAGGATAGTATAGTTTAAGATCTTTAAAATTAGCTTATAAAACTAATTATAAAGTAGCTAGCTATGCTTTAAAGAATAGATAAGCTTTTTACTATTTTTAAACCTTAATATACGTTTATATATCGTAATTAGTTTATTATACCGGCCTAATTAACGGTAATTAGTTTATAGTACCGGCCTTAATTAGCGGTAATTAGTCCGTAGTACTAGCCTTAACCGGCGGTAATTAGTCCGCGCCCTATCCTCTTATCCTTATGCTATAAGGCGTAGTAAATAGTATAAGCTATTTTTATTAGCTTAAGAAGTAGTTTAATAACCTTATAAGTTATATAAGGTATAAGTTATAGATTAGTATATAAAAGCATATAAAAGCATATAAAAAGAAAGCTTTTTAGTAGCTTTAAAAAGGTATAAAAGAAGGTCCTTCCTCTTTTTTCTTTTAACTCTTTTCCTTTCTTTCTTTTTTCTTCTATAGCTAGTTTTAACATAAGAAATCCGTATAATAAGATACCCTTACTTCTTTCGGTTTAGTAGTTAGCACTAAGTCTTCTTCTCCTTTTCTAGCTTATAAATTTAATTTAAATAAATTACGCCTTACTACTTAGCGTATAGAAAACGCTAAAGGTTCCGTAATATAAAACTAGCTTATAAGAATCTTTATAAACTTAATAGCTTTAACAAAAAATAGTTAGTATTTATATACGTAGTAAGTTCTTTAAGCTATTAAGTAAGAGAAAGGTATTTATTATAAATACGTTTATTTAATTATAATAAATAAAACAGGAATATTTACTTCTATAATACTATAGCTAATTGGTTAGCCGTAGGCTAGTTTAAAGCATTTAAAGCTTTTATATCCCTTTATAAGCTTTATAGATTGTAGTTTTATTTTAAAGATTAAAGCACCTAAACCTTATACTAAAGAATTAGCTAAGCTATAAAGGTTTATTACTTTTCTTAAAGCTTATTTTTAGTTTTATCTTACTATAATAAATTAAGAAGTAGTAAAGGTTATATTTATATTAAGCTACTTATAAGGCTTAGTTATAAAATCGTTCGAACCAATTCTTAAGGACTATATAGATAATAGTTTAAAAGATAGGAATTCCGGGACGAAGAATATTTTTAAGAATTTCGATAACTTTAAAGAAGCTTTACGAAAAACGTTCGGAATTATAGATAATAAACGATAAGTAAAGTATAAATTAAGAAGCCTTAAGTAAGTTATGTCTTTATTAGCTTATATAGCTCGATTCCGATAAATAACCTTTAAGCTAAAATAAGAAAACGATGCCTTAATAGCGACTTTTTATAAAGGTCTTAAAGAAGAAGTTAAAGACGAAATCTACTGCTTAGATAAGTTAAAGACGCTATTAAACTATATTAATCTAGCGGTCCGGATAGATAATAAGTAGTATTAACGCTAGTAGTAAAAAAAGAACCGTTTAACTCTTAATAAGGTTATAAAGAAAAATAATAAAAAGCGATAGCGCGACTTAAATAATGCAATAAACTTAAATACCTTTAAAGCAAGCCTGCTAAGGCCCGCTAAGAAAGCTATTTCATGCTTTAACTATATAAAAGAAGGCTATATTATACGAAACTATATTAAAAAAAGGAATTCCTTTAAAGAAAAGAATATATTTATTTATAAGAATAATAGCCTCTTAGCTTATAATCCGCGATATACTTTACTACTACCTTTAATTAAGGATACCGAGGAAATCGATACTAAGCTTATTATACTAACCTTTAGTCCGTTTAAGATTAGTTTGCTTATAAAAGGTCTTTACGAAAAAGAACTTAATAAAGAGATAAAGATAAAAGCTAAAAGCTTAAACGATTAGTAAAGGAATGCTTTTAAGACTAAGGATAATTATAAGCACGGAACTTCCTTATAAACTATTAACAAAGATTACGAAAACGCTCCTTATTTTAATACAAACATTATACTTTTAAATATATAAGATAATAGTAGCTATAATCCTAAAGACTTTAAATTTAACGAAATAGATAAAAAGCCCTCTTTTAAAAAGAAAGATAGTAGCGGACTTTATCCTCTTTTTATAAAATATTTTAATATAGTTATTACTATTAAGGATAAGGCGTATAAGTAGTTATCTTAAACTAAATACTACCTTATATATCTTTTAAATAAGTAAGGAAGCGGATAGTTTCTTAAACTAAGGAAGACTTTTAATAAACCCGCTATAACAATTAAGGAACTTATTACTAATACTAAGGTTTTTATATAAAACTTTAAGGAGGATATAGAAGCTAAAAAAGAGGAACTTATATAAGAAAGTACCGATAACCGGATTAAAATTAAATAACTTTTACTCTTTAAATAGTATAACGAAACAACTATTAAAAACCTTTAAGATAGTAACCTAGATTTAACGAATAAGATAATTAAGTTAAAGAAGGATTACGTATCCTTTTCTATATATATTACTAATCTAATTAAAGATAAAGACGATTTTAATAAAAAGAACGATAAGTAAGTTAATAAGCTTAAAAAAGATATAGAATTCCTTAACTTAGCTATTAAAGATACGTTTTAACGATATAGTATGTATTTTAAGATAATTTATAATCTTTATAATAAGAATTATATTTTAGATATGCTTTTAAAAGTAAAGAGATTCTTAAAAGAAATGCTTAAGAATAAGCTAAAAGGTAAGTAAGAAGAAATTAATAACTAAAAGCAATAAAAGAAAATCGATCGCAATAAAGGTATTAATATTATTAATAAAGCAGTTAAGAACTATAAAGCTAATAAAGATTTAGTTTTTAAAGCTATTAAGAAACTTAGTAACTTAAATAAACTAATTCCGTAAAAAGAATAAGAATTTACTAAGAAGTCGGTCTAAAAAGCAAAAAGCTAACGAGCTTAAGAATAATAAGGCTATTTCCTAGTAAAAAGAACTTACTTACGTTAAATAATAATTCTTAAAGTATAAAAATAACCTTTTTATTAAAATTAAGAGGACATCGCCTTAACGTATTAGTAGATTGCAGTACGATAAGTAGCTATATTTCCCTTATAACGGTAAATCGTTTAAAAATACGTTATATAAGAAAATATAAGCTTTATATACTTCTTTTAGTTAAAGGATTACCCTTTAAGTATAATAACGGTAAGATTATACTAAAGACTAATCCTCTTAAGTATATAATTAGAATTTATAACTTTTAAGATTCCTTCGACGTCTTAGCTATTAGCTATAATATTATCTTAAGACTACCCTTTTTATAGAAATATAATCTTATAATAGATTAAAATAAAGGCCTTTAAAGTTTAAAGACAATACCTTAAATATTCCTCTTTATAGTTTAATAAAGGACGACCTTAAAACGAAACCCTTAAAGAATTTAAATATAGCAATACTTAATAATAACTATATAAGAAATAAGAACGATAAGGATAATAAAGCTTCTTATATAAATATAAATATCGCACTAACTAATATCGTAACGAAAAACGATAAAACGACTAATATAACTAAAGATAATACGACTACAACTAGTATAAAGCAAGCGAAAACAACGCTAAACCTTAGTAAAGATACTAAAAGCCTTAAAGATAATTATAAAGCTACTTATAATTTATTAAAAGAAGATCTATTAAATACTTTAAAGGATATTAAGTAGTAATACTTAAAGTAAAAATATAAGATTAAGAAGAAATAAAATAAGAAAAAGATTAAAAATAAGATATATAAGATTAAGAAGAAATAAAATAAGAAAAAGATTAAAAATAAGATATATAAGAATAGCTTATAGTATTTAGAAAGTACTATTAATTTAAAATACCTTAAAGGGCGAACGTAGTATATAAAACGTTCGGAAGGTACTATTAACTTAAAATACCCTAAGGATTGTTATTTAAAAATACTTAAAAATATGCTAAAAAGATATTTTAATATATTTACGCTACTACTTAAAGATAATATTACGGAATCTAAACGGCCACGCCCGGACTTCTTACTTTACTTTTAAGGAGCCGTACGAAACCTTATAATAAGAACGCTTAAAGCATATACTACGAAGGCTCGCTTAAGGAGATATAACGAATATTACCGGTCGGACCTTGCTTAGGTTTCCGATATAACTACGGAGGGTTAAGAGCTTACTTAACTATAGTTTACGATATCTTTAACTATAAGAGATACTATAAAAACTATTAAGCGGATTTTATTAGTATTTTAAGGGAATTTTTAAAGATTTCCGCGGGATATCCTAACTATAGTTTAACCCGTTTTTAACTATAAAAGCACCTTAAAAGATATAACATAAACCTTATTACGATTTTTAAGGGATATTTAAGGATATTTAAGGGATTTCCCTAAATATAGTTTATAGTATTTTTAACTAGGCTTATACTTAGTTTATTAAGCGATTTTATAAGGATATTTATAGTTTATCTACGCACTATAAATAGTATAGTTAAAGATCCTTAAAATTAGCTTAAAGAACTAAGTATAAAGTAGCTAACTATACCTTTAAGAATAAATAAGCTTTTTACTATTTTTAAACCCTTATATACGTTTATATATAGTAATTAGTCCGTTATACTAGCTTAACTAGCGGTAATTAGTTTATAGTACTAGCCTTAACTAGCGGTAATTAGTCCGTAGTATTAGCTTTAACCGGCGGTAATTAGTCCGCGCTTTATCCCCTTATCTTTACGCTATAAAGCGTAGCAAATAGTAGTAATTCCTACCTATCTAAACGGAAAACCTTTAGATATCCGCTAAGATAAGAGCGACTATATCGCACGATTAAGTACTTATCTTATAAGAAGTTAAATACTAAACGATATTTTCTTTAGTAAGAAGCTTTTATTAGCCTTTAAGTCTAACCTTAATAATAAGCACCTTTTCCTTAATACGCTTATAATAGAACTTTAAGATAAGTAAGCCGTAAGAGTAAAAAAGGCCGCGGCCTACTAAGTATACCGGTTTAATAATCTCCTTTACCTTTTTTTAAGGTACTATACCGCAATAGCCTATAGAGCTAAATAGGACGTAAAATAAGTCCCGCTTAGCTAAGCTACGACTATTACTTTTTAAAAGGCAATCCGCTTTTAAAATACTAATAAAAGATAGACTTTAAAACGATAAAATCTATATAATTAAGTAAACTAAATTTAGTATTACTTAAACGGATTAATTATCCTTTAAATAAAAAAAGTAACTATAAGCCGACCTTAAAACTATCCGGCTTCCTGCCCGCTAAATACCCTTAAAATCGAGCTTATAATAAAGTTACTCTTTCCTTAAAACGATAAGCTTAGCGGATATTTTTACTATATACTATTAATAAAGTTTAGCTTAAAGGCCTTAACTAAAAATCCGCCTTAAAGGATACTTAGCAGTTTCTTAGTTTAGTATTACCGTTTAGCCTTATTTACTATAGCCGCGCTAACTAAGGCATTTTTAAGACTTTTAATTAATAAAAATAAGCCTCCTATACTAAGGGCCTTATAGCGCACCGGATTCTAAGATATATATAGAATAAAAGGTTAAGCGCTTAATAAGAGTATTAAAACTAAGACCTTAATAATAAGCGATAAAAACATAGTAAGTAATACCCTTAGCGGGCTAAACCTATCTATACTAAGCGCGTAGATACTAAGACTAAGTATAGCCTTAAGCTCCTTAGTAAGAATAATAGTAATATTAAATAAATAATTCCTTAGTCTCCTTTAAGCACTAAGAAAAAAAGACGCGCTTACTAAGCCTTAAAAAAACATTAACTATAAGCCGAGGATATAAAGAGATTTAACTTATTAAGACCTTTAAAAGCATCCTTTAACGAAGTTTAAGAAAATAATAAAGCTAGTATATTTTAAGGAGTAGACCGTTTTATTAACTTTATCCGCTAAAATGCTAGTAAAGGTAAGGCTTATACGGACGAATTAGCTATTTAATTGCCCTCCTTCCTTTAAGGAAGTGCGGCGGAAGGGTTTTTAAGGACCTCTCGGAACTATAATAAAAAGAACTTAGCAAGCCCGGCGTTAAACTAAGCTAATAGATATCCGCCTTATAAAAACGGTTTAGAATCCGCTTAAATATAGCGATATAAGCACTTAATAAAGACTACTTTACTATTAAAGATATAGTAATAAGATCTAACTTTAAGTCTTAAATATCGCGCTTATAATATAAAGCTAAGGCCGCGCTTTACTAGCTAAACTACTTAACTATAGTAATTTACTAAAAGCTAAACGTTTACTTATAAAAATCCTTATAACGTTTAGTAGGAAACGAGGATATTAATAAATAGATTAACGAATATAAGGAAATTTTTCTTTAGCTATAAGTTAAATATACTTAAGGATCTTAAAAGCACTTATTAGCGCGAAAGAAATAGGTCTAACCTATAAAAAGGCAAGGGCCGATTAGCTATACCTTATACGCACTTAAAGGATAG
The DNA here is from genome assembly GCA_027405785.1 of Ophiocordyceps robertsii. Lineage (NCBI taxonomy): Eukaryota > Fungi > Ascomycota > Sordariomycetes > Hypocreales > Ophiocordycipitaceae > Ophiocordyceps > Ophiocordyceps robertsii. Next base: position 2,302 of record JAPEBW010001441.1, on the reverse strand, counting down.
TCCGGGACGCCCCGGCTATCTATTAAAGGCTTGCCGGGACTAAGGGTTACGTTTTTAAACCGCTTAGTAAGGGCGGATATACCTCGGGCCTTATAGCGCTTGCTAAGTTAAGGAAAATACCCGCTTAAATAGCTAGGAATATAAGCTAAGGTCTTTTAGCTTAAGAGAGAAAGGACTTTTAAGACTATATACTTATTAACGCTAAAGCTAAAACGGGTATACCCCGCGATTAAGGAAGGAACTATAGTAAAGACTAACGACTATTTAAAAGATAAAGAGTATAATATAAAAAGAGCTTAATCGGATACCGATAAAAGCTTAAAAGAAACCGTAATCTATATTATAGCAAACTTAGTATAAGAGGCTAATAAAGCGTGCGGATTTTATAGTAAAGTATTCCCTTTAAAGAATAAGCTTTACTAATATATTAAAGATAAACACCCCTTTAATCCTAACTAAGACGTTGCTATATAAAGACGTAGCTTAGTATAGTAAGTAGTTATTTAAAAGCTATAAAGCGTTTAGATAGTTAAGGCTTCCCTTAATATTTAGCTATTAAACCTTAATAGGCCGTTACGATTTACTTATATATACTTACTAGTTTATAGAAAAAAAGGGCCCGGGATAAGTATTAAAGCCTATATAGATACCGGGGCAAACTAAAGCTTTATTTAAGCTAACTTAGTAAAGACATTTTAAGACGTAACTATAAACTCCTCTTAACGAATTCCTATTTAAGGAGTAAGAAAGATAGCTACCGTTAAATAAGCGGAATTTACTATATATATACTAAGAAGGCTAGATAGTAGCCTCGCGGTCGTAAAAGTAAAGATCGGCGCTTAAATAGTAAAACGCTTAGCGGCTAATATATTACTTAGCTAAGACTTTTTAATTTCTTACTAAAAAGACCTTATTAACTCTATATCGGTCTTATAAATCGGGGCCTATAAAAGGATTAAAGCCGAAGTTAAGATAATTTAGCTAAAACTAGTAATATATAAATAGGTAATCTACTTAGTTACTACGACAATTTTAGCTAGTTTTAGCTACGCCTTACTTATATAAGTCTAGGCGCTGCTATTAAAGCGCAATATAATCTTTTTCCTTAATAACCCTAAGCTTGCTTAGATAATAATATAGGATTATAAAAGCTTTTTAGCGATAAACTATTTTAAGGAACTACTAATACTCCGCTAAAGCTAAAAGGTAAGGATAATTACGGACCTTAATAAGCAGTTTTAGCTATATAAGGAGGTCGATACTATTACTCCCTTAGCGGAAGCCTTTTTAGAAAATCTAAATAGAATAAACCTTACTAAGAACTTCTTATAAAAGGATCTTACTATAAACTATAAACTTAGAATTAGCTAAACTAAGAACTTGCTTAAACTTACTATTAATAAAGGCGTTCGGATCTACGCTAAAGACTTAAAATATATATTAAAAGTCTAAGATATCCTTTAACCGTTTCCCCGCCTTTAAAAAGATAAAGGAGTAGTATATATAAGCGAATCTAAATATATATATATTCCTTTAATAAAAGGATAGTAATACTAATAGGTCGTATTAAGATTATACCTATTAAGCAATAAAGATAAGAAGGTAGTAAATACGATATTCGGTAAGCTAACCGCGTAGGGCTAATTAAAATAAGTTTATAGGCTAACCCTATTTACGACGCCGGTATTCGTAGTATAAAAGACGGTAAATAAAAAGGAAAAAAGATAAGTAGTTATAGACTTATAAAGGATTAACGCTATTATTACCTTAAACGCTTACTTAATGCCCCTTTAAAGCGATATAATTAAACGCCTTTAAGGAAAGAAGTTTATTAGTACGGTAAACGCATAATCGTTTTTTTACTAGTTCTTAGTTTACTAAGACTACTAAGAAAGGTTTATAGTTATAAGCTATTATTAAGCTAAAGAAATTATAAGTAAAACTTATAGGCTTTAAGAACTCCTCGGTATATATCTAAAGGTTTATTAATAACGTCCTCCGTAAATACTAAAAATACGCGGCGGCCTATATTAATAATATTATTATCTACTTTAATATAGCTAAAGAATACCTTTTATATTTAAAGGCCGTATTCCGCGCTTTTTATAACTATAATATTACCTTATCCGGACTAAAGTCCTTCTTAGTATACTTATTTATATAGCTCCTCGGATTTAAGCTAAACGCTATTAGCTTAATAAATATAAACAAACGCGTATAAGCTTTAAAGGATATCGCGTTCTTAAAGAACCTTTAATAGCTTAAGAAATAGATCGGCCTTACTAAGTAGCTACGCTATACG
>JAPEBW010001440.1:0-24188 GCA_027405785.1 Ophiocordyceps robertsii | reverse complement strand
ATATAAGGAGATCTTACTACTTTAAAATTACTTAAGAATTCTTATAAGAACCTAGATAAAAAAAGATATAAGAATCTTAAGTAGAAGGGAAAAATAGCGTTTTATAAGAATAAGCTATTCCTTACCCTAAAGACTAAGAAAATAGTTATAACGGATTTTTATTCGCACTTATTATACGGACATTAAGGTATTATAAAAACCTAGAATAAAATTAAAAACTATTATAATACCTATAACTTCCGTAAGAAAATCTAAGGAGTTATTAAGTTATATAAAGTATATAATAAAAGTAAAGCTATACGATATAAGCCTTATAGTAACTTAGTTCCTTTAAAAGTTCCTTTAAGACCTTAAGACTTTATAGCCTTAGACTTTATTATAAAATTACTAAAGTCTATAGATCCTACGACTAGTATAGAATATAATTTTCTTTTAGTTATAGTTAATCGCTTTACTAAATACGGCTATTTTATTTTAATATACGAAGCTATAGACGTAAAAAAGTTATCTTATACTTTTATAAGATATATTATAGCTAATTAAGGACTTCCGAATTCGATTATTTTAAATAAGGATCGGAAATTTATTTTAAATATCTAGTAAGGCTTAACGCGAGCCTTAAGTAAAAAGCATAAATTATCCACTACCTTTTACCCTATTATAAACGGAATAATAAAACGATTAAATTAAACGCTTAAGTAATACCTTAAAAGCTATATAAATTATTCGTAAGATAATTAGCTTTTTAAATCGCTTATAGTATAATTAGCGTATAATACCTCTTATTTTAAGCCTATTAAGAATACTCCGGCATTCGCGAATTATAGCTTTATACTTAAAGCCTATAGATCTTTTTTACTTAAAGAAGTTATAGCCGAAAAAGCTATATTAAACTCCAAGCAGTTAATAAGCTTATACGGATTTATAAAATTAGAATTAAAATATATTGCTAAGAAGATATTATATTATTACGATAAGAGATAGTCTTTAAACCCTTTTTTATCTAAAGGCAATAAAGTATATTTTCTAACGAGGAATCTTAAGATTAATAGACCTAATAAGTCTTTAGATTATAAAAAGATAGGACCTTTTAAAGTTATAGAGAAAATAGGAAAGGTTAATTATAAGTTAGAACTTTTAACTAGTTTACTTATATACCCTATTTTTTATATCTCTTTATTAAAGCCGACTTTATAGAATATTAAGGTAGTAAGAGAGCTAGACTTAAAAAGAGTTAAAGAAAGCGAATATATAGTAAAGACTATACTCGCTAAGAAAATAAAAAATTAAGAACACTTTTATTTAGTAAAGTAAAAGGACTATCTTAGTTCGGATAATACCTAAGAACCTATAAAGCACTTAAGAAATGCTTTAAGAAAAGTTAAGGATTTTAATAGATAAAACCCTTAAGAGGAAGTATTAGCTTCTTTAAGCTAGGATTTCTTTACTATCTTAAATAGTAAAAGTAAAAAGAAATCTATATTAGATTTTTTAGGAGAAAGATCTATAAAGATAAAAAGATTAGGAATTTTTTTAAAGAATCCTTAAGGTTACTCTCTTTAAAGTAGGATTTCTTTTAATATTTAGATAGTTTCTTAAAAGTTAAAAGTAACCTAAGAGAAATAGAACGTTTATCTTTCTAAGTTTAAAAAGACCTTAAAGAGGGGAATATATAACGGAAACCCTATTTTATTAGTAATTCTAAGTACTAAGGAAGTACTAATATCTAGTAAAGTAAATACCGCTAGTTACGAGATATAACTATTAAAGTAAATACCGGTAGTTATAAGGAGAGACGATATAGCTTAATAGTTAAAGATAGCTAGTATTAGCTATAAGCGGTATAAGCTAAACGCGCTTATATTCGGCTTAGGTTAGCTTCGGCTAGTAATAGGATTCGTATTATAAAGATCGACTAATGCCTTATATAAGACTAAGGTAAGAGGCCTTTCTTTAAAAGAAAATAGAATCTCGTAGAAGGTTATAAGATAAGGATATTTAGTCTTATAAGCTAGTTATAAGTAATAGAGCGTATATTACTTATAACTAGTAATAAAAATAGTATAAGCTATTTCTATTAGCCTAAAAAGTAGTCTAGTAACCTTATAAGTTATACGAGGTATAAGTTATAGATTAGCATGTAAAAGCATATAAAAGTATATAAAAGGAAAGCCTTTTAGTAGCCTTAAAAAGGTATAAAAGGAGGTCCTTCCTCCTCCTTCCCTTAACTCCTTTCCTTTCCTTCTTTCTTCTTCTTTAGCTAGTTTTAACACGAGACTACTTAATATACGAAAAACGTTAAGGGTTCCGTAATACTAAGATACTAAAGCTATCGCTACCTATACTATAACAATAAATTAATAGCCTTAAGAGTATGCTTTATACGATGTATATGCTTAAGTAAAATACGACTTTATAGTTATATAGCTTATTTTATAGCTATATTACCTGCGGTAGAAGATCTACTATATAAACGGACGGCTTAGTATAGTAAAATAGTTGCTACTAGCAAATTTAGGCCTTAAAAAACATATAATAGCTTTTATAGCCTTAAGATAAAGGCATAAGGCTATAGTAAATAGACTTTAAGGATAAGAGAATTATAAGTTATAGAGAATAAAGCTTATCGTCGCTTTAAGGGTAAAAAGCTTTAAAGGCTTTATTAATAGCACTATTATACCGCTACTTAAAGATAACTTAAAGTATAAAGCTTAGGAAATAAAGGATAAAATAGCTACGTATAGTATTATTATAAGCATTACTCTTAAAATAAGGGAACTTATTATAGATAATTGGTATAATAAGGAAATAACCGCTAAATAAATAATAGATTTAATTAAAGTATTCTTAATAAAGGTTTTAAAGGTTGCTTTTTATATAACTTTTATAAAATTTATAGCCCTTAATATAAAAAAGTTTATTAGTATAAAGAAGTTCGTAAAAAAGCTATATTAGTATTAAAATTAGCTTATTATAGTAAAGAAGGGTTTATTTAAACAACGCTATATAATTATAGCCTTTAAGGGCATTTAAAAATAACGTCCCGATTAATATAGCAACTAAACCTATAACTAATAATAAGGGAACCGTATTACGAAAGACAAGCTATATAAATAGCTTATAGAAGTTACGAGAGCTAAAAAATCTAAGGCCTTAGCTAATACTATATTCGCTAAGACTAAGGGTCTTAGTAATAATAGCGGAAGCGGCACTAAAAGCTTTAAAAAAGACTTAAATAAGAACACTACTAGCTTAAGCAAACTAAGTAAGAAATATAATACCTTTAAGGAGACCGTCGTTTTAAAGTGCGGCTACCGTATTAAGCTAAGGAAAGGTATATATAAGGAGCTAGACTACTAAACTAAGTACCTTAATAAGGCCCTTAAATTTTAAAAGGCATTCCGAGCCGCTAAGACCGCGATTAGTAATAAAGGGAAAACGGGCAACGCGGCTATTATAACGGCTAGTAGTAAATTTAACGGCCACCTCTTAAGCGGTGCTATTATAAATAAACATAAGCCTATTCGAGATAAAGCTATTATAAACTTTAAATACGCGACTTACTACTTTAATAACTTAAAGTAGCTTACTAATATAAAGGCCGTTAACCCCTTTTTAATAATATCGTTAAATAGCAGCCTACTATAAGTAAAAGCTATAAGCACCATTAAGGTTAATACTAGCAATATTATACTAAAGTTATCGGACGTTAATTATATATTAGTATTGTTAGCTAACCTTATTAGCAATTAGTACCTTAAAGAGAAAGGTATTAAGCTAGATAATATTAAGAAACGGCTATTTTATATACCTTTTAAGACTAAGGTCTATAATATTACTTAAAAGATATATATTATAGTAATCCCGGATATAAAGCTAAGGGGTATATATATAACCCTTAGCTTTATAGCCTTACTATATACTTAGCGATATATAGATTACGGGACGATATATCGCCGCCTTAGCTACACGGGCTGTAAGAGGGTCCTTAAAGCGTATAATAAGGCTAGCCTTAAGATTAATAAGGAAGAGGCTAAAATATTTTATTATAAGGTATACTACTTAAGGAAAGCGGATATAATAATTAGTTATAGCCTAAGCGTAGTAGCTTAAGCGTTTTTTATATATATATATTAAGACTTCCTTTAATATAAGCCTATAGGCTATAAGGGTATTAACTACTACCTTTATAATATTAATATCTTTATTAGATTTTACTAAGTATTATTTTCGCCTATATAAGATCGGGCCTTCGATATAATTAAGGCTTAGAAGTTATAGGTTAAGAATAGCACTACTAGCGCTCTTATTTAGGTACTAGCCTTTAATAATATAATAGGATTCTACGTTAAGAAGATAAAGGCTTAGTTAAGAAAAGACTACTTTATACTACGCTATAGCGTACTTTATATATCTTAGCAAAACGGTAAGGTAAAGAGAGCCGGCCGCACGCTTATAAAGTCTATAAGGGTAATATATATTAAGATAAGGCTACTAAAATTCCTTTAGCCTTAGTATATAAAGATAGCTATATATATAGCGAACCTATTACTTATATACGGTATAGCTTTAAGGGAGGCGCCGCTAAAAGCCTTACTTAAAAAGATTAAGGTTCCTTATATATACTTTATTAAGCATATCTAGACTTAAGGTTATATTATAAATATAACTAAGCCGTAAAAGATATTAGTTAAAATAGCTAAAATAGACCTTAAGGCGTAAAAGAAAAGACTTATAGGTTTTAAGGGGCTTTATAGTTATATCTATAAGGTATAGCTTCTTAATTAAAAGAAAATTATAGTTGCTAAGGATATATGCTTTTATAAGGCTATTAAGAAGACCTTACCTCTTAAGGAAGAAGACTATAATATTGCGGTCTTTAATAAGGATAAGGATAACGCCGACCTTATAAGGGATATAATACTATATTGCTTAAGCTATTATAAGACTCTTAACTATTATAAGACTCTTAACTATTAAGATAATCTTAACTATAATAAGAACAATAAATTTAAAGGGGGTAAGCCGGGTAGCCTTTAAGTTAAGGGTAACGAGCTAAGGTAGTAGTAAGCTTTAAAGCTACTACTGCCCTTTAAGTAGTAATAAGCTTTATAGCCGGTACTACTAACTCCTTATTAAACCCCTTTCCCGCTAGTAATAATAATAAAGCTAAGCGATAATAATATAAATATCTTAATACTAAATACCTTATATCGCGGAACCCTTAGTATTTCTTATATACTAAGTAGTAAGGCTTAATTTATCTAATTTAAATTTACTAGCCGGAAAAGAAGAAGAAGACTTAGTGCTAATTACTAAACTAAATAAGGTAAGGGTATCTTATTATACGGATTTCTTAGGTTAAAACTAGCTAGAGAAAAAGAAAGAAAAAAAGGAAAAGAATTAAGGGAAATAGGAGGAAGGACCTCCTTTTATACCTTTTTAAAGCTACTAAAAAGCTTTCCTTTTATATACTTTTATATATTTTTATATACTAATCTATAACTTATACCTCGTATAACTTATAAAGTTACTAAACTACTTCTTAAGCTAATAAAAATAGCTTAAGCTATCTTTATTATTAGTTATAAGTAATATACGCTTTATTACTTATAATTAGCTTATAAGACTAAATATTCTTATTTTAAAACCTTTTATAAGATTCTATCCTCTTATAAAGTAAGGCCTCTTACCTTAGCTTTATATAAGGTATTCGTCGATTATATAAAGCATCGGTTAATCTATTATTAAAGGTTAGAGCAGTAGCAAAAGTATAAGGAGATTAAGAAATCACATAATAGCATATAATAAGGGAGTTAACGTTATATAAGGCAGGATTTTACTAGATTTAATTAATAAAGAATTAAGTGCGTAAGTGCTTAAAGAATCTCTAGCTATTTAGTAGCGGGAGATTCGCCTTTTATCGACAAATATAAAGGAACGGAGTAACATATCCGGACCGGCCTTCGGGCGGTCTTAAAGCCCGAAATATATTGATTTTAAAGCATTTTACCCTATAGCTAGATATCCCTTCCTTATACGGCAATTTGTGTTTAAAGTTAGTTAAGGTCAGTTTAGGTTTAAGCGGATTTTTATTTTATCTAGCTAACCTAACCTCCTTAGTTCCGTATAAAACGTTATAGACATAAGAGAGTAAAATATACTCTCCTACAGCTTATAGGCTGAATACAGCATGAATAACACATAATATAAATATGCTAAAATATATATTAAATCCGCTATACAATTCTACATACTATATATCTTTTCTTATATTATTTTACTTATATATAAGCAAGAAATAAGCAGATTAAGAAGAGGTGTATGTAGAGACTATATATATAATCCGTGCTAAGTCGCTACGCTACTTTGTATTCCTTGCGGAATTAATCCCTAAGCTTATAAATATAATATTAACTTAATAATAGCTATTAGCCTACTATACATAACTACGCTAGATAAAGGGCTCTTTTCTAAATCACTTAAGTCACTTATAGCTTAGGAATTATCTATATAAGGAGGCCTTAGTCCCCCCTTTACCTTAAATAGATTATTAACCTTATATATATATATCTTACTTATTTCTTTACCCTTTTACACACTCTTTATATCTTTATAACCCCCTCGCCCGTAGCTATAAGCCTGTTTTCTCCTATACCTATTTACTTCTTAATTAGTTATAAGCCCGGCTTCCTTTTAAGCTAGACTTACCCCCGACCCTTACTAACGTTTTTCCGACTATTACGTAATTGGAAAATTCTAGCAAAACTTTTTCCTACCTTCTACGTAGTAGCGCTTACTAAGCGTATTTTTTTTTTAAATTCTCCCGATATCTTATCGGACTCGGTTCCTAGGTTTTCCCCCTCTCCTTCTCCTTTCTACACCTTATGTCTTTATAACCACGTTTTCAGGACGATATTAAACATAAAAAACCTTTTAAGATTCTTTCCCTTTATAATAACGAGCGTACTTTAAACACAATTTTCCTTATAATTTTTAGACCCTTCTTATTATATTCTTTTACTTATATCCTTTCGATTAATATTTCTCACCTCCTCTTTTTCTAATTAACTTTTATACCGCAATACCTCTTAAAAAAAGTCTATAAGAATATAGCTACTAAGAAGGACTACTAATTTAGTAAGCTAAAAGGTTCTTCGAATTATTCTTCTTAGTTACTTTAAATAAAATCCGTTTTTATCCAGGAGAAAGCCGCCGGAGCCGTCTCTTAAGATCTATATACTAAATCCGCGGAAATCCTTGCCCTTATACGTCTTATAGTTAAGAATAGTCCTCTATCTTAGATAAAACACTATATAACTATAAAGTTAGCTTAAGAAGCTTTAAAAACCCTTTATAATCTAGTGAATTTTACCTTAAAATTTCTTCTTATAAAAGAACTATTTAACATAACCCTTAAAACCTATACTTCGATTAAGGTATATCTTAATAAAATAAAAGAGCTTTTCGATAAGCTAAATACATAAGAAATTAAAATCCCTTAGGTAGTAATTATTACTTAGATTTTAAAATGCTTAAATAGCTCTTATTTTAGCTTTATAACTAATATTTTTTAAGCTCTTTAAGACGCTTAAGCCTATACTTTAAAATTACTTTCTTCCTCTTTAATTAATAAGTTTAAAAGGATTAAAGCTTTAAAAAGTCCTTCTTTTAACTAGCTGTTCTTTTTATATAGCAAAAAACCTACTTTTTATAAGAATTATAAGAAAAAGGGCTATGCTATAAAAGACTGTTTTTAGCTTAAGGAAAATAAAGATAAAGTAAAGGTAGTAAGTTTTAAACTTAAAGCTTCTTCTTCTTCCTCCTTTTCTTATAAAAGGCCCCTTTTAATTAAACCTTCTTAAGGCTATTTAAATAAGAATAATAGGCGTTCTACGCCTATACCCTCCTTAAGAGAGTCTTCTTAAGAGAGAGTTTTAGTTACTAGAAAATTAGTAGTTAAAGGCCGAAAAAAGAGACGAGTTTCCTTCTTTAAAAAGTCCTCTTTTTTTAAAGAAATACTTTATATTTCTAACTCCTTAGCTTAGGTAAATAACCCTCCTATTTAACCTTTTATACCCTTTATACCCTCTATACTTTTTCTATACCCTTTATACCTTCTATACCCTCTATACCCTTTATACCCTTTATACCCTCTATGCCCTCTATACCCTCTAGACCCTCTATACTTTCTATTCCCTTTATATTTACTATACTTCTTTTATATATACCTCTTTTATATACCTTTTTAAAAAAAGAAAAGAAAGCTAATATAAGAAATATTATAAGACCTTTAAAGCCTCTTCTTTCCTATATTTCTTAGGTTGTTTTTAAGGTAAATAGGGGCTTTTAAGCATATTGTATATAATAAATCACTCCTCTCTTTTTATAAAGATATATATATAACTATTCCTTAAAAAAAGCGTTTTTTATTATAGTTAAAGGCGTAGGAATTTTATATTTTAAATTTCCTAATAGCAATATACGCTATATATAAAAGAACTACCTTTATATACCTTAAATTAGTATTAATATAATAAGCTAATAATCTTTTTTTAATACCTTTACTTTAATAAGTTAAGATAATATTACTCTCTTAAATAAAGAGGCAAATATACTTATATAAGGCTTTATTAATAATAGTCTTTATTATATTCTTATAATTATAAAGACTTGCTTTTAAATTAATAATAGAATTTAAAATATAAAAAGCTTTATAAACAATATACCTATAAACAATATATCTATAAACAATATAATATTTATAAGCAATATATGCTATAAAGTAATAGTGCGATAATACCGCACTACTAAAAGGTCTCGCCCTGGCCTTAGTTAAGGGTTAGGACGCTAATTATTATTTATATGCTTATATCTTATATACTAATATATAAGTAGCCGGAGCGCTTATATCTTACGTTCCGTAATAATTACCGCCTCGAAAGGAAAGACGATAACGTCCTTGTTATCTATAAAACGGGACCTCCCCGGTTTATTAAGCCGGTAGCTAGAAGTTACGCACGCTTATATTATCACGCGCGCCCGGGGGGAGCCTTATTTCCGTATAGACTTATAGGTCTACTTTCTCGCGCGGGGATCGAACCTACGCTAAAGGAATTGCTACTATTTACTACGGAGCAATAGTGCGATAATACCGCACTGCTAAAAGGTCTCGCCCCGGCCTTAGTTAGGGGTTAAGACGCTAATTATCGTCTATATGCTTATATCTTATATACCGACATACGAGTAGCCGGAGCGCTTATATCTTACGTTCTATAACAATATACCTATAAACAATATATCTATAAATAATATAATATCTATAAACAATATACCTAAAAACAATATATCTATAAATATTAAGGGCCTATATATACTTAGTTTAGTAGTACGTAGCTAAATAATTATTTATTTAAAGCTAAAAAGAGAAAGGGGAAATCTTTATTTAAGCTACGTAGCTTTATACTTTATAAAGGTCGCTTAAGTAGCCCGTACTTAAGTTAAGTTTAAGTTAAACTTAAGCTAAGTTTAAGTAAAGTCTTATATAACCTTAGCTATATATTAACCTAACTCCGGGTTATTCGCTATAATATAACTATAGCTCTTTTTATAGTATAGCTTATAATACTATCCTTTTTTTAAACTATCGCGTACTAAGGTATATAACGTCGGCGCCCCGCCCCCCGCTTTACGCTTAACGTTAATCGGTATAGTCGTCTTTATTATACTTATAATTATATGCTAACGCCTCCCCTTAAATAACGTTATATTAAGGCATTAAATACGTTTTATACTAGCCTATCCGCGCCGCTACGTTATCCTTAATAGCGCTAAGGCGGTATAATATATCTCCTCCGCTTACTATTAATATTAGTGCTTAAGGCACGTCTTACTTTCCCGCTACTTATAGTCCTTAAGTATAAATACCCTTTCTCTTTCCTTCTCCCTCTCTTTCTTTTCTTTTTTTTCCTTTTTTAATTACTAATTTACTTATACGCGCGCCTTTTTTTACTATAGCTTCGCCGCGCCGCGCCTTAATATATTTACTATAACCCCCCGCGCTTTATCTCCCGCTATATTATAAGCGTTTACTCGTCCGGCGCCCCTTAGTACGCCCGGCGACTATATGCTACCGCCTTAATATTAATCCTCGCGCCCGCCGCCGTTGCGTAGTAAGCGGAGCGCGATATATAGCATTACTATACGGCGCCCCCCTTACCTTATATATATCGGACGTATAGCGTCTCTTAACGCGGATACTTAGTATAAGGCTTATTAAAATTAAGCCTTGCCCTATACTTATAATTATTTTGCTTATACTTATATTAAATTATGCTATTTACCTATATATCCCCGTTTTTAGATTATATATAATATAATGCTAATACGATATTAGTATACTAGCAATATAGTCGCCGCTATAAACGCGCTTTAAGACTATATGTTTTAAAAGACGTTTAAGGATTACTATATTAACTTATATATACGTTTTTAATCCTTAATAAACGCTAGCTAAAAGGATATTATTAATAATTACTATAGTATATAAAGTTAACTTATACTATTATTATAGCGCAATAAGCTTAAATAGACCTTAATATTTAAGGTTAATTTATTAGTATTAGTAAGTAGTAAGTAGTTTACTTTAATTAAGTCGTGGTTTTTTATATATTTTATTAATATTTACTTTATATCTTATTATATCTTATCGTATCCTTTATTTATTTTATTATTATCTATACTTAGTGCGCGTTTATAGCATATCCTTCTTATACTTATCGTTTAGAATTATCTTAACGTTTACTAAGTATAGCCCGAAACTCCTTTTTATTTTTATTAGTTTTTCTCCTTTTCTCCGCTACTTCCTTTATCCTATCTTTTACTCCCCGGCTTAGCTTATTATTATCCTTCCGCCTTACTCTTATTATTCTTTATTATATTATTATATTATTCTTTAAATTCTTTTAAGGCGATTATATCCTAAAAGTCGCTAATTAGCTATTCTATTAAATTAGCGTACTTATACTACTTTACTAAGACTTAGCGCTATCTTTTCTTTTTAATCTATTTTTATTAAGCTTACTTAATCTTTTTTATAACGTACTTTAGTTTATTATCTTCTTTAATTATTAGTAGTAGCTAGTAATTATTAACTACTTAGCTAAGTAAAAGGTTATCCGCTATATAACAAAGGAACTTTATATATAGTCTCTTATATACCCTCTTTAATATATTAAGTTTTACTATATATAAGCTAACTATCTTTATTATAATATACTTTTAATATAGCTAGTTAAGCTTTTATATAACGGAAACCTTATTTTATTAGTAATCTTAAGTACTAAGAAGTATTAATATTTAGTAAAGTAAATACCGCTAAATATAAAGGAGTAATTAATAAAGTAGATACCGCTAGTTATAAGTTAAAACTATTAAAGTAAATACTAGTAGTTATAAGGAGAGATAATATAGCTTAACGGTTAAAGACGGCTAGTATTAGCTATAAGCAGTATAGGCTAAACGCGCTTATATTCGGCTTAGGTTAGTTTCGGCTAGTAATAAGATTAGTATTAAAGAGATCGACTAATACTTTATATAATCGACTAATACCTTTTATAAAGCTAAAGTAAAAGGCCTTCTTTTAAAAAAGAATAGAATCTTATAAAAGGTTTTAAGATAAGGATATCTAGTCTTATAAGCTAGTTATAAGTAATAAAGCGTATATTACTTATAACTAATAATAAGGATAGTATAAGCTATTTTTATTAGCTTAAGAAGTAGTTTAGTAACCTTATAAGTTATATAAGGTATAAGTTATAAATTAGCATATAAAAGCATATAAAAGCATATAAAAGGAAAGCCTTTTAGTAGCCTTAAAAAAGTATAAAAGGAGGTCTTCGCTCTTTTTTCCTTTAACTCTTTTCTTTTTTTTCCTTTTTCTTTTTTAGCTAGTTTTAACCTAAGAAATCCGCATAATAAGATACCCTTACCTTATTTAGTTTAGTAGCTTATATTAAGTCTTCTTCTCCCTTTCTAGCTAGTAAATGTAAATTAAATAAATTATATAAAGCTACTTAGCGTATAAGAAACGCTAAGGGTTCTATAATATAAAACTAACTTATAAGAATCTTTATAAACTTAATAGCTCTAATAAAGAATACTTAGTATTTATATACTTAGTAAGTTCTTTAAGCTATTAAGTAAGAGAAAGGTATTTATTATAAATACGTCTATTTAATTATAATAAATAAAAGAAGAATATCTGCTTTTATAATATTATAGCCGACTAGTTAGCCGCAAGCTAGTTCGAGATATTTTAAGCTTTCTTATCCCCTTATAAGCTTTATAAATAGTAGTTCTATTTTAAAGATTAAAGCCCCTAAACCTTATACTAAAGAATTAACTAAGCTATAAGAGTTTATTACCTCTTTTAAAGCTTATTTTTAGTTTTATCCTACTATAATAAACTAAGAAGTAGTAAAGGTTATGTTTATATTTAATTGCCTATAAGGCTTAGTAGCAATATCGTTCGAACTAATTCTTTAAGACTATATAGATAATAGTCTTAAAGATAGGAATTCTAAGACGAAGAACATTTTTAAGAATTTCGATAACTTTAAAGAAGCTCTACGAAAAACGTTCGGAATTATAAATAAGCAACGATTAATAGAGTATAAATTAAGAAGCCTTAAGCAGGTTACGTCTTTATTAGCTTACGTAGCTTAATTCCGATAGATAACTTCTAAGTTAAAATAAGAAGATTATACCTTTATAGCTACGTTTTATAAAGGACAAAAAAAAAAGTTAAAGATAAAATTTACCGCTAAGATAGGCTAAAGACGTTATTAGATTATATTAGTCTAGCGGTCTAGATAAACGATAAGTAATACGAACGCTAATAATAGGAAAATACCGTTTAACTCCCGGCGGGGTTATTAAGAAAAATAAGAAGCAAAAACGCGACTTAAGTTATAATATAATAGACTTAGATACTCTTAAAGCGAGCCTGCTAAAGCCCGCTAGAAAAGCTATTCGATGCTTTAACTATACAAAAAAAGGCTATATTATAAAAGATTGTATTAAGAAGAGGAATTCCTTTAAAGGAAGGAATATGCTTATTTATAAGAATAATGCCCTCTTAAGCTATAATCCGTAATATACTTTACTACTACCTTTAACTAAAAATACTAAAATCGATACTAAGCTTATAATACTAACCCTTAGTCCGTTTAAGATTAGTTCGCTTATAAAAGGTCTTTATAAAGAAAAACTTAAGATTAAGCTAAAAGCTAAAAGCCTAGATAACTAGTAAAGAAATAGTTTGAAAACCGAGGATAATTATTAGCATAGAACTTCCTTATAAACTATTAGCGAAAACGACGAAAACGCTCCTTATTTTAATACGAACGTTATACCTTTAAATATAAAAGATAATAGCAGCTATAATCCTAAAAACCTCGAATTTAAAGAAATAAACAAAGAGCCCTCTTTTAAAAAAGAAGATAGTAACGGGCTTTACGCTCTTTTTATAGAATATCTCGATATAGTAATTACTATCGAGGATAGGGCATATAAGTAGCTTTCTTAAACTAAATACTATAATAACAACTACTTTATATACCTTTTAGATTAGTAAGGAAGCGGCTAGTTTCTTAAACTAAGGAAGACTTATAATAAACCTGCTATAACGACTAAGGAACTTACTACTAATACTAAGGTTTTTATAAAAAACCTTAAAGAGGATATCGAAGCTAATAAAGAGGAACTTTTATAAGAAAATACTAATAACCGGATTAAAATCGAATAACTTTTACTCTTTAAGCAGTATAACGAAATAACTATCGAAAACCTTTAAGACGGTAACCTAGCTTTAATAAATAAGATAATTAAGCTAGAGGAAGATTGGGTATCTCTTTCTACGTATATTACCGATTTAATTAAGAATAATAACGATCTTAACTTAAGGAGGATACGGAATTCCTTAACTTAGCTATTAAAGATACGACTAAACGATATAGTAAGTATTTCGAGACTAATTATAATCTTCGCAATAAGAATTATAATTTAAAAATACTCCTATAAGTAAAAAGATTTTTAAAAGAAATGCTTAAGAATTAGCTAAAAGCTAAATAAAAAGAGATTAACGACTAAAAACGATAAAAGGAAATTAATCGTAATAAAGGTGTTAATATTATTAGTAAAGCAGTTAAGAACTATAAAGCTAGTAAAAATCTAGTTTTTAAAGCTTATAAGAAGCTTAGTTACTTAAATAGACTAATTCTATAAAAAGAATTTAGATCTACTAAGAAGTCGGTAGATAAGGCAAAAACCTAATAAGCTTAAGAATAATAAGGCTATTTCTTAGTAGATAAAACTTACTTACGTTATATAATAATTCTCGAAGTATAAATATAACCCTTTTATTAAAATTAAGAGAATATCGCCTTAATGTATTAGTAAATTGCGGTGCGATAAGTAGCTATATTTCCCTTATAACGGTAAATCGTTTAAAATTACGTTATAAAAGAAAAGATAAGCCTTATATACTTCTTTTAGTAAAAAGATTACCCTTTAAGTATAATAATAGCGAGATTATACTAAAGACTAATCCTCTTAAGTATATAATTAGGATTTATAACTTTAAAGATTCCTTTAATATCTTAGCTATTAGCTATAATATTATATTAAGACTACCCTTTTTATAGAAATATAATCCTATAATAAATTAAGATAAAGGCCCTTTAAGGTTTAAAGATAATACCTTAAATATTCCTCTTTATAGTTTAATAAAAAACGACCTTAAAACGAAACCCTTAAATAATTTAAATATAGTAATACCTAACGATAACTATATAAGGAATAGTAACGATAAGGATAATAAAGCTTCTTATATAGATATAAATATCGCAATAATAGATATCGTAACGAAAGACGATAAGACGATAAGTACGATTAAAAATAATACGACTATAACTAGTATAATATAAGTGAAAATAACGCTAAACCTTAATAAAGAAACTAAAAGCCTTAGAGATAGTTATAAAGCTACTTATAATTTATTAAGAGAAAATCTATTAAATGCCTTAAAGAATATTAAGTAGTAATACCTAAAGCAAAAAGATAAGATTAAGAAGAAATAGAATAAGAGAAAAATTAAAAATAAGATATATAAGATTAGCTTATAGTGTTCGGAAGGTACTATTAATTTAAAGCACTTTTAAGAGCGAATATAATATATAAGACGTTTAGAAGGTACTATTAACTTAAAACACTTTAAGGATCGTTATCTAAAAATGCCTAGAAACATACTAAAAAGATATTTCGATATATTTACGGTGCTACCTAAAGATAGACTACTACTACGTAGTAGTTAAGATTATAAAATTAAGTTAAAAGAAGGCTTTAAGCCTAGATTCCGTAAGATATATAACTTAGATAAAGAGTATTTAAAGTTATTAAAAGAATATATTAATAAAAACCTATAATAAGGTTATATTAAAGAGTTTAAATTAAAATATAAAGCTCCTATACTATTTACTTCGAAGAATAGCAAAGATAAAGAAAAAACTTAACTTTATATCGATTTTAAAGAGATAAATAATAATACGATAAAAGACTAAACTCCGTTACCTCTTATAAGCAAAATAAGAGATAAATTAGCTAATAAGTAGTAGTATACTAAGGTTAACCTTTAATCTACTTATAGCTAAATACCTATTAAAGATAGAGACGAATATAAAATAGCCTTTAAAACGCGATATAGACTTTATAAATTTTTAGTAATGCCTTTAAGATTAACTAATTTCCGGGCAACCTTTTAAAAGAGAATTAATAGTATATAAAATCCTTATTTAAACCGTTTTTATACGGCTTATTTAAATAATATTATTATTTACTTAGATATACTAAAGTAACACTATAAAGAAGTTAATATAGTGCTAAAAGCGTTAAGAAAAGTTAGCTTATATATTTTACCGGAGAAATGCAGTTTTTATATATAAGAAGTGGAATTCTTAAGGTATATAATTACTCCTTTTTATATAAGGATAGACCTATAAAAGACTTTTATAATTAAAGATTAGCTAATTCCTATAAATATTAAGAAAATCTAAAGCTTTATAGGATATATAAATTATTAAAGGAAGTTTATATTAGACTTTTTTAAGATAATTATACCGATTTTATTAATATTAAAGAAAGCTAAAACGGACCCTTTTAAGTAGAACTTAAAAGCAGACGAAGCTTTTAAAAAGATTAAAGGATTACTTATTAAGGAACTTATATTAAATACTTATAATATAAAGAAGCCGTTAAAGATAAAAACGGATACTTTTAATTTTATATTAAGCGTATAGCTTAACTAGCGCGATAAGAATAATATTCTTAAACTAATAGCTTTTTACTTAAAGAAGCTAGTAAGTATAAAGATTTATTATCTTATTTACAATAAAGAATTCTTAGCTATTATACACGCTTTAAAAAAATTTCGGCATTATATTTTAGGAAATAAATATAAACTTAAGGTTTATATAGATTATAAGAATATTAGGTATTTTGCTATAACGTAGCAGTTAAATACTAAGTAAATAAGATAGGCTAAACTCCTTTTAAAATTTAATTATAGGATTATTTATAAGAAAGGTTTTAAGAATAACTAAGCTAATATAATTAGCTAACGACCGGACCTTAATAATAAAAAAGAGCCTTATAAAGAGACCTTATTATTTCTAAATAATAATAGTAATTTAGAGTTAAAGACATAATATATACTATTTAACGTATAAAGAGATCTTACTACTTTAAAATTACTTAAGAATTCTTATAAGAACTTAGATAAGAAAAGATATAAGAATCTTAAGTAAGAGGGAAAAATAGCGTTTTTTAAGAATAAGCTATTCCTTACCTTAAAGACTAAGAAAATAGTTATAACGGATTTTTATTTATACCCGTTATACGGACATTAAGGTATTACGAAAACCTATAATAAAATTAAAAACTATTATAATACTTATAACCTCTATAAGAAAATCTAAGGAGTTATTAAGTAATATAAAGTATATAATAAAAGCAAGGCTATATAATATAAGCCTTATAGTAACTTAATTCCTTTAAAAGTTCCTTTAAAACCTTCAGACTTTATAGCCTTAGACTTTATTACGAAACTACTAAAGTTTATAGATCTTATAACTAGTATAAAATACAATTTTATTTTAGTTATAGTTAATCGTCTTATAAAGTACGGCTATTTTATTTTAATATATAAAGCTATAAATATAAAAAAGTTATCTTATACTTTTATAAGATATATTATAGCTAATTAAGGACTTCTAAGTTCGATTATTTTAGATAAGGATTAGAAATTTATTTCGAAATTTTAGTAAAGCTTAACGTAAGCCTTAAGTATAAAGCAAAAATTATTTACTGCTTTTCACCTTATTATAGATAAAATAATAAAATAATTAAATTAAACGCTTAAGTAATATCTTAAAAGCTATATAAATTATTAGTAAGATAATTAGCATTCTAAATTGCTTTTAGTATAGTTTGTATATAAATACCTTTTATTTTAAGCCTATTAAGAATACTTTAGTATTTACAAATTATAGCTTTATACTTAAAGCTTATAAGTCTTCTTTACTTAAAGAAGTTATAGCCGAAAAAGCTATATTAAACTTTAAGTAGTTAATAGGCTTATACGGATTTATAAAATTAGAATTAGAATATATTACTAAGAAAATATTATATTATTACGATAAGAGATAGTCTTTAAAACCTTTTTTATCTAAACGCAATAAAGTATATCTTTAAACGAGGAATCTTAAGACTAATAAACTTAATAAGTCTTTAGATTATAAGAAGATAAGACCTTTTAAAGTTATAAAGAAAAGAAGAAAGGTTAATTATAAGTTAGAGCTTTTAACTAGTTTACTTATATACCCTATTTTTTATATATCTTTATTAAAGCCGACTTTACGGAATGCTAAGGTAGTAAGAGAGCTAGACTTAAAGAGAGTTAAAGAAAGCGAATATATAGTAAAAGCTATACTTACTAAGAAAATAGAAAATTAAGAACACTTTTATTTAGTAAAGTAAAAGGACTATCTTAGTTTAAATAATACCTAAGAACTTATAAAGCACTTAAGAAATGCTTTAAGAAAAGTTAAGGATTTTAATTAATAAAACGTTTAAGAGTAAGTATTAGCTTCTTTAAGCTAGGATTTCTTTACTATCTTAGATAGTAAAAGTAAAAGGAAATCTAAATAAGATTTTTCTTTAAGAAAGATCTATAAAGATACAAAAATTAGGATTTTCTTTAAAGAACTCTTAAGGTTACTCTCTTTAAAGTAGGATTTCTTTAAATATTTAGATAGTTTCTTAAAGGTTAAGAAGAACTTATAAAAAAAGGACGTTTATCTTTCTAGGTTTAAAAAGACCTTAAAAAGGGGAATATATAACGGAAACCTTATTTCGTTAGTAATCCTAAGTATTAAGAAGTACTAATATCTAGTAAAGTAAATACCGCTAAATATAAAGAAGTAATTAATAAAGTAGATACTACTAGTTATAAGTTATAACTATTAAAGTAGATACTAGTAGTTATAAGGAGAGATAATATAGCTTAATAGTTAAAAACGGCTAGTATTAGCTATAAGCGGTATAAGCTAAACGCGCTTATATTTAGCTTAGGTTAGCTTTAGCTAGTAATAAGATTAGTATTAAAAAGATAGACTAATACCTTATATAATCGACCGATACCTTATAAAAAGCTAAGGTAAGAGGCCTTCTTTTAAAAGAGGATAAAATCTCGTAAAAGGTTTTAAGATAAGGATATTTAGTCTTATAAGCTAGTTATAAGTAATAAAGCGTATATTACTTATAACTAATAATAAAGATCGCGTAAGCTATTTTTATTAGCTTAAAAAGTAGTTTAGTAACCTTAAAAGTTATATAAGGTATAAGTTATAAATTAGTATATAAAAGCATATAAAAGTATATAAAAGGAAAGCTTTTTAGTAGCCTTAGAAAAGTATAAAAGAAGGTCTTTGCTCCTTCTTCTCTTAATTTCTTTCCTTTCCTTCTTTTTTCTTCTTTAGCTAGTATTAACCTAAGAAATCCGTATAATAAGATACCCTTACCTTATTTAGTTTAATAGCTTATACTAAGTCTTCTTCTCCCTTTCCGGCTAGTAAATTTAAATTAAACAAATTATATAAAGCTACTTAGCGTATAAGAAACGCTAGAGGTTTTATAATATTTTAGTAAAGCTTATCCGTAGTATACTTCTTTATATTTAGCTATACCTTATTGCTTACTTAAAGTCTTTCCGCCGGCGTATATAACTAGTTCGCTATCTCCTCTTATCTTACTTATAATACGGCGATCGCTATTTAAAAGAAGTCGGCGACCTCCTTTATCCTTTATACGAGGCTTTATACGCTCTTTATATTTAGTATAAGCGGTCTCTCTTTTTATATAATCTAAATCGGCTTAATATCGTACTTATATATAATAAAAAAGGGGCTTATACTTATTATTAATACTACTTAATTATTAAGCGCCGCTTAAGTATAAGGTAGCTATACCTCTTAATTATCTTACTTATAGTAAACGTATATATAAAGGTATGCTTATACCTTTTAATTCGCGCGCTTTATCGCTTTATTAGTTTATAAGTAATAAGCTAAACTTAGTTTCCTTTAAACCTTAGTTTATTAATAGAATTCCTTTTAAAATTGCTTTATTTAGTTTATCCTTTAATCTAAGATAATAGACTTTAGTATTTTATAAAAGCGGAAGTAAAATTATAGAAACTTAATAGCGTATACTACTACTCTTATTATTAATATTATTTATAAAGTTATTGCCTTTATTAGCCTATTTATTATTACTTAAAGGTTTTAAGAGCTTTTAGTTTTTATTAGTAGTAAGTTAACTATAAAGTTTATTATTAAGTATATAAACGGCTATATAAAGGGCGGTAATAGTTAAAGAAGCCCTTTTTAAAGTTACCTTTAAATATACCCCTTACCGCATAACTTATAGTTTATAATAAGCTAGTATACTATTAATAACTAGCTTAGCTAAAAAAACTCTTAAGCTAGTATTATAAGTATCCTCTCGCGCTTTAAGTATCTTACCGCTATTAAGTCGTATATCCGCTAAGCGATTAATACTTAAAGCTCGTTTAGCTTTTTATCCTCCCCCTCCTTAAGGTATTAAGCCTTATTTAGTACTTAAAGCCGGTCTTTAAAGTAAAGGCGCCCCCTTATATTAATTATATACTTATTTACGTAAACTTTTAATTACTATTTTAAAGTAAGCAACTAGTCGCTATTTTATATTACTTAAAATACTACTTAATACTTCTTATCCTTTTATAATATTGCTATTTACTGCTTTTATACCTTTTTTATTAAATATATAGGCTAGTTATACTTATTTCTTAAGTACGTCTTAGCTTAAGTTTAAATTAAGTTTTAGCTTAACTCCGCCTTTATTCGCCCCGCTTTTATCTTAAAGTATAAAGTTATCTGCTTTACTTATATTAGCAATTAACCCCGCGTTCTCTTCCCTTGCCCGCAATATCGTAACTATACGCTCTTTTTATACTAATTATCGCGGGAGGTTTATATACTCGCTGCTAAAAAAGACTTAATGTCTTATTAATCGCGCGCTATCCGGGATTATTTATACTACGCGTCTTAGTTCCTTTTTATTAAATGCCCTTTTTAGCTTATCTTAGTTATAGTATAATAAAGCGTTAAGTACTATTACTAACCTCCTTAAGCGGTACTTTAATATAAAGTTATATAAGGCGAGCTTTATTGCTTATTTACTTTACCTCTTATTTAACTTTCTCTTTATTATAAAGTATTTTAAATTCTTAAAATCTATTAATACTATAAACGCTAGTATATTATATAACTTTACCTTTTAAAAGTTTAAGTATTATATAAATATAAGTAACTCCTTATTATAGATTAAGTAATTATACTCCGCTATATTAAGTTATTTTAAGAAGAAAATTACTAAGTATTATATTCTATTTAGTTTTACTTATATTAGTATACCGCTTATTATATATTTAAAGTAGTCTGCTTTTAAGTATATTTCCCTTTTAAGGTTATATAGCTATAGTATTAGTATATTATAAAATACCTTTTAAATAAACTTAAACGTAGCTTAGTGCTTATTAGTTTATAAGAACGTTGCCTTTTTTTTATAAAGGCTATTTATTACGGAATCTAAACGGCCACGCCCGGACTCCTTACTTTACTTTTAAAGAAGCCCTACGGAACCCCGCGATAAAAACGCCCGGAGCACGCACTACGAAGGCTCGCTTAAGGAGATATAATAAACATTACCGGTCGGACCCCGCTAAGGTTTTTAGGACATAACTATAAATAGTTAGGAGCCTACCTAATTATAGTTTACGACATATTTAACTATAAGAGATACTATAAAAACTATCGGGCGGATTCCGCTAGTATCTTTAAGGGATTTTTAAGGATTTTCGCGGGATATCTTAACTATAGTTCGACCCGTTTCTAACTATAGAAGCACCCCGGAAGATAAAGGATAAACCTTACCGCGATTTTTAAAGGATATTTAAGGATATCTAAAGGATTTCCCCGATTATAGTCTATAGTATTTTTAATTAAGCTTATACTTAGTTTATTAAGCGATTTTATAAGGATATCTATAGTTTACTTTATATACTAAAAATAGTATAGTTAAGGATCCTTAAAATTAGCTTAAAGAACTAAGTATAAAGTAGCTAGCTATACTTTTAAGAAATAGATAAGCTTTTTACTATTTTTAAACCTTTATATACAATTACGTGCGGTAATTAGTCTATTATACCGGCTTAACTAGCGGTAATTAGTTTATAGTACCGGCCCCGACTAGTAGTAATTAGTCCGTAGTACCGGCCTTAACTAGCGGTAATTAGTCCGCGCCTTATCTTTTTATTCTTATACTATAAGGCATAGTAAATAGTAGTAATTCCTACCTATTTAGATAGAAATCCCTTAAATATCCGCTAAGCTAAGAGCGACTATATCGTACGATTAAGTACTTATCTTATAAGAAGTTAAATACTAAACGATATTTTCTTTAGTAAGAAGCTCTTATTAGCCTTTAAGTCTAACCTTAATAATAAGCACCTCTTCCTTAACGCGCTTATAATAGAACTTTAAGATAAGTAAGCCGTAAAAGCGGAAAAGGCCGCGGCCTACTAAGTATACCGGTTTAATAATCTCCTTTACCCCTTTTTAAGGTACTATACCGCGATAGCTTATAAAGCTAAATAGGACGTAGAATAAGTCCCGCTTAGCTAAGCTAAGACTACTACCCTTTAAAAAGCAATCCGCTTTTAAAATACTAATAAAGGATAGACTATAAAACGATAAAATTTATACGATTAAGTAAACTAAATTTAGTATTACTTAAATAGATTGATTATCCTTTAAATAGAAGAAGTAAAGATAAGCTAACCTTAAAACTATCCGGCTCCTTACTTACTAAATACCCTCCGGATCGAGCTTATAATAAAGTTACTTTTTCCTTAAGACGATAAGCTTAATAGATATTTTTACTATATACTGCTAATAAAGTTTAGCTTAAGGGCCTTAACCGGAAATCCGCCTTAAAGAATACTTAGTAGTTTCTTAGTTTAGTATTACCGTTTAGCCTTATCCGCTATAGCCGCGCTAACTAAAGCATTTTTAAAACTCTTAATTAATAAAAACAAGCCTCTTACGCTAAGGGCCTTATAATATACCGGATTCCGGGATACGTATAAAATAAAAGGTTAAGTACTTAGCGAGAGTATTAAGACCGAGACCTTAATAATAAGCGATAAGGACGCGGTAAGCAATACCTTTAGCGGGGTAAACCTATTTATATTAAGCGCGTAGATATTAAGATTAAGTATAGCTTTAAGCCCCTTAGTAAGAATAGTAGTAATATTAAATAAATAATTCCTTAATCTCCTTTAAGTACTAAGAAAAAAAAACGCGCTTACTAAGCCTTAGAAAAACCTTAACTATAAGCTAAGGATATAAGGAGATTTAACTTATTAAGACCTTTAAAAGCATCCTTCGATAAAGTTTAAGAAGACGATAAAGCTAGTATATTTTAAGGAGTAGACCGTTTTATTAACTTTATCCGCCGAAACGCTAATAAAGGCGAGGCCTATACGGACGAATTAGCTATTTAATTGCCCTTTTTCCTCCGAGGAAGTGCGGCGGAATAGTATTCTAAGGACCTCTCGGAACTATAATAAAAAGAACTTAGCGAGCTTAGCGTTAAACTAAGCTAATAGATATCCCCCTAATAAAAACAGTTCGGAATCCGCTTAAATATAGTAATATAAGCACTTAATAAAAAGCACTTTACTATTAAAAATATAGTAATAAGATCCGACTTTAAGTTTAAAATATCGCGCTTATAATATAAAGCTAAGGCCGCGCTTTACTAGCTAGACTACTTAACTATAGTAATCTATTAAAGGCTAGACGTTTACTTATAAGAATCCTTATAACGCTTAGTAAGGAACGAGGATATTAATAAATCGATTAACGAATATAAGGAAATTCTTCCTTAGCTATAAGTTAAATATACTTAAGGATCTTAAAAGTATTTATTAGCGCGAAAGAAATAGGTTTAACCTATAAAAAAGCAAGGGCCGATTAGCTATACCCTATACGCACTTAAAGGATAGTTTAAGACGCCCCGGCTATTTATTAAAAGCTCGCCGGGACTAAAGGTTATATTTTTAGACCGCTTAGCAAGGACGGATATACCTTAGGCCTTATAGCGCTTGCTAAGTTAAGGAAGAAACCCGCTTAAATAGCTAAGAATATAAGTTAAGGTCCTCCGGCCTAAGAGAGAAAGGACCTTTAAGTCTATACGCTTATTAATACTAAAGCTAAAACGGGTATACCCCGCGACTAAGGAAAGAACTATAGTAAAGACTAATAACTATTTAAAGGATAAAGAGTATAATATAGAAGGAGCTTAGTTAAATATCGATAAAAGCTTAAAGGAAACCGTAATCTATACTATAGTAGACTTAGTATAAGAGGCCGATAAAGCGTATAGATTTTATAGCGAAGCATTCCCCTTAAAGAATAAGCTTTACTAATACGTTAAAGATAAACACCCCTTTAACCTTAACCGAGATA
>JAPEBW010001439.1:0-24214 GCA_027405785.1 Ophiocordyceps robertsii | reverse complement strand
TTTTGTACGATCGCCAGCTCCCCTCACCCCCGGAATACTCCTCGTCTTTAACAAACGGAGCTAAGGCATGTCGCCGAGTTGCCGAAGCAGGTTAGGATGGCTTATATCGGCCTTCCCACGTGCGTGACGTGAAGGGTTGACCTTTTCTCAACCGAGTTTCAGTCGCTCGTTACGAGATACATGTGCGCATAGGTTCTCCTACGGGCTGCACTTTTCAGAGCTCAACCAGCGATTCCTCTCAGTATGGTTGAAAACTTTGCCTTGTTTTTCTCCAGCTCACATGTCAGTGGCTTCAACAGTGCGTTTGCTCTTACGAGATCCACGGCTTTGAGTACAACAGATGTTTAAGTAGTAAACGACGATATTTAGCCAAAGATCCACGGGCTTCTGGCAATGAATACTTCTCCATGTTCCATCTAGGCGAAGCAATCTCCAAGCACGAGGACGAGAGGCAGAAGCTCGGGCATATTGATTGTTGCCTGTTCTTGACAGGGACAATGAACGCCTTGAACGAGCCGCCATCTCGATAGACAGTAGATTTTGCGCTAGGCAGAAGCCGTTTTGACATGGGTGCGTTCAAACGTATTTCGACCAGGGGGCGTCGGCCCGGGGAACTGTGCCAGAGAGCCGGCGGAATAGTGATGTTGCTTCGGACCGATCCATCCGTCAATCGTCTTCTAGCGGCTCCTGGAAGAAGTCGACAGCTTATAGCTGTCTACCTGAGCATGTTACGGCTTGTAGGCAGTAGTGCGGCCAAGGTGAAACCATCCCTGTACATGTAATGACACATGACTGCTCGCCGACGCCCAAGTGTAAAGGGCAGCACGTGCCCATTGCACGCCCTCCTTCGCCTTTACAGCACCCTGACTCTTTAACATCTACAAATCCCCCGCATGCGCCGCTCCTCCTAGTGCGGGTCGGACAGCAACTGAGCAAAAATGGGCGACGCTCGAGTTGATGAGGCCATGGCTTTTGCCCGAGCGCGTGGTCACTTGACCGCCGCAGCCTTCGAAATAAACCGAGACCATACGGGCATCGTTAGCATCGTTGTCGTGACGACCCTGGCCTCTTTGGTCGTCCTCTGCAGACTGCTCTCGCGGAGATTTATAATCAAGAGCTTCGGACTCGGCCTCGACGATGGGATCGCCCTTATATCGCTGGTGAGCTGCTGAAGCAGGAGGCCCTTGCGACCATCTGGAGCTGACGGCATTCTGTCGGATAGGTCGTCTTCGTACCATTTGCGGCGCTATGCCTGGAGCTCATCAACCTGGGCGCTGCTCGACCCTTTCCCTTTGAGGCAAGCCCGAGAATCCAGATCATCGACTCTATTGCGCATTTAATCTACAGCACGGCGCTTCTACTCTGCCGCGTTTCGGGCCTCGCCTTCTACTACCGTATCTGTGCTCTTCACAAGGAGTTTCTCATTGCAATCAGAATTATCTTCGCTGCCTTAATCATTGGCTACCTAGCACAAATGTCTCTCATTATTTTCCACTGCAAGCCCGTGACCTTACTATGGGGACCTGGAGATGAAGAAGACTGGGATAAGTTTTCGTGCTTGGACTGGAATGAGATATATACCGCCATTTCTGGTATCTCTCTCGCCTGCGACCTTTTCCTCTTTGGTCTGCCGGTGGCTATGCTGAAAAGTTTAGAGATGCCGCGGAAACACAAGGTTCAACTGTCCTGTATCCTCTTACCAGGCATTGCGTGAGTACCGGCACACCTAAACCGATATAGCGAAAGGCTTCTAACCGCATAATCAGCGTCGTGGGCATCTCCATTAGCCGAGTTGTGTTCGTTGTCCTTTACGAATGTGAGTAAACCCCGATCCTGTTGGGTTGGGATTCGTACTGACGCGCTGCTTCTAAAGACGAACAAATCGAAACATTTGACTGGGCCTTTCTCAAGCTGCTCATCGTTGAAGTCTCCGAGATTAGCGCGACGCTCATTGCCCTGTCGATCCCGGGTGTTAAGCCGATAGTGGACAAGTTCTTCTTGCGAAAGGACAACTGTTCCAGGGTTGGATCGAGGGTTTCCTCAAACAGGGGCAGTATCGGGTCCCAGAGCTCGGGGCTGAGCGCCTACAAGGGGCGATCGCCTTGCGACGTGCTCGACGACGAGAGCGACGCCCAATACGGGGCAGCGGTATGTCTAGGCGAGCGAAAGGAAGACGTGGAGCAAAAGGGCATCC
Organism: Ophiocordyceps robertsii; assembly: GCA_027405785.1. Lineage (NCBI taxonomy): Eukaryota > Fungi > Ascomycota > Sordariomycetes > Hypocreales > Ophiocordycipitaceae > Ophiocordyceps > Ophiocordyceps robertsii. The sequence continues at coordinate 22,020 of JAPEBW010001439.1, read as the reverse complement.
GAGTGACGGTGGATGTCTACGTCGAGGACAAGTAAGACAAGCCGCACGGAGGGAGCATGATCGTGCTAGGCCGGTTGCTCTGACCAATATGTCGACACCGCTGAGCGGGCGGCTAATCAGGTCTATGAGCTGGCGATGGGAGAAGTCGCCACCAGGCCGATTACCTCCTGAATTTGTTGTTCTACATGTAGCGTTGAAAGAATCCCCCTAAATGTGTATATAGTGTATTACATACTCATGATATCCAAGTCATATAATCCACACGGACTGCTGGAGTGATGACGATAATTTGTGAGCTTCGCTGACATGGCTCTGTGACAGAACGACCTAGGCTGGATTTTTACACGTTATTCCTGCTTGAGAAAATCTGGCTTTGCGTTATATATAGATAGCTAGCCAGACGAGAAAGGCACTCTCTAGGATAGGGTCGCTTAAAAGACGTCGGCAGAGGAGCGAGGGACTAATAGGAAGGGGTCTTTAAAGGGCTAAAAGGGCAGCGAGGGGCAAGGAACTATAACTAATTAGAGGGCTAGAAAGAGAGGGCGAAATTTTTTAGTCGTGGTCTCGTAGGGTAAGAAGAATCCTTTCGTCACTGCGTTCCTCAAGGCACTCACTGTGTCACATACCACGACTACTGGGACCTCATGGCTTAAGGAACGAAAATTCTTCCTTCCGCCCTCGCCGTTAAAGAAAGGGGGAAGAAAACAAGTAGGAACAGCCTGGAATGAGAGCTACTTTAGAGTCGATAAGCTTCACACTTTATCGCATATTATGCCTACGCAACACTGCTGTCTGCCAGGTAATGGCTACTACATAACAGGCGATACGCTTTTTATTTGTGCTTTACGATTTAGTTTATCCGCTTATTTTGTACTTGTTCTCTAGATAATTCTTATTAATTGCCTAATGCCATCCCCGACCTATATAGAGCCGATTGTCTAACACACCTCTCTCTTGGAAAAAACAGCGATGCATAATCTACCGATATGACATGAAGGCAATATTTAATCGGGAAAAATATCTCAGTAGAGGCCTTACGAGGCCTTAATTTATAGTTCTAGCGTAAATAAGGTCCTGCTACGAAATTAATACCCACCCTTGGTCTTAGACCCTAAGATGTCTGTCTCGTATGTGTGACCCCTTTTGTGCCCCCTTAAGGGGTTCTCTCAAGGTCCCATATACTAATGTGGTTATGTATTTGCTTCCGCTGACAGTCTCTTTGCCGACGATCCCGATTCGCCCCGTAGAGCATCGTCAACGAATCGATTAAACGGACCGTGGAGCGGCTAGACGATATAACAGGCCCGAAACAACCGCTATAGTTCGTCCAGGGATAAGCCACCCCTTGCCACAGTCTTAGTGACTACCTTGAATCCGGCCTCTCTCATTCCCGCCGTCCAAGTCGAGGACATTCGACCCACAGGCTTGCTAGTTAACTAGTACATCTCCCGCGCCGGCTAATAGGAGAGGCCCGGTGGTTCTAACATGCCAAGCCGGCAGATCCCCCGGAGAATAACAACACTAATGTTGCAATCAGCCACAGGCTATATTAGCTACTCTGTCGCTGCTTGCATGTGCATCTCACTTTTGGCTGAATAGTCCATGCGACCGTCGACTACTTAGCGATTCCCTCTGCCGCTCGCCTCGAAACAGACGTCTTTCTTGACCCCTCCTTCTAGGCGTTGGAAGAGACGTTGGATGCTGCCGCGAAAGCCCTCGACAGCAATGGCACGGCAGGGCCGTGGTCTGTCGACTCCCCACGCATGCCTGACCGGGCCTGAACCGGGCCAGCTCGAGCCCTCTTGCGGCCATGGTCAACGAGAGTCCGGCGACGTGTCAAGTGAAAAGCAGCAACATGTCTACTCTTCGCGGACCGAACTGGACTCGGACAGCCCCGTATCACAGCTATACCTCTCATTTGACACTGTTTTACCCACCTTATCGTCGGATAGATATGACAGAGAGCTGCCGCCGCCGCCAAACCTCAGCCAGCTTGGCTCGCCGCTCCAATGGAGCCCAATGCGAAAGCACCTTCTCCTATCTATATCGTGCACTGCCACCTTCTTCTCTGCATACTCGGTCGGGTCCTACTCGCCGCCTGCGACCGTTATGGCAAAAGACTTCGGCACGAGCCGACTTGTTATCCTAATCGGCATTACCACATATTCCGTCGGCTTCGCCCTCGCGCCAATGGCCCTAGCGCCCATCTCCGAAATCTGGGGCCGATTTCCCGATTTTACCGCTGCTGGAGTCGTCTTCGTCGCCTCCCAAGCTATATGTTCGGTGAGCTATGTGTACGTGGGGATAATTGTGGCCGCTGCCGTCGCAACGGCTTCAAGCATCCTACAGCAACGACTCTTACAGCACCCTCAGTGGCGGGCCCACGACGATAACTTCCGGTATAGCAGCTCTAAGTTCTGGGCCCTTATGCGAAGAAAGTTCGCGGCAAAGTCGCCCGAGGCTAGGCTTAGAGGCGCGGGAATTCTCTTGGCCAGCATCGCGACGGTGCTTACGGTCATACCGTGGGTTCTGGTCTTTTACGGGGAGACGATCCGGGGCAGAAGCAAGCTCGCAGTTGTGAGTCCGCCCCTAGTCGCGGGCTACCTCCTTGTTTCGATTCTAACGCTAAAGCGTAGTCATTGCGGGACTGAATTGCGAAGTTTGCCCAGGCCTGACCACTTGGTTGGACTGGGTACGAACGGTAAGGAGGAAGAGGCAAGGCCCGAACCGTCCTCGTTGTCATCAATACATTTGAACCCCCGCCCCTCTGCCTAGCAAGCCAAAGGTTCGAAATAGTAGTAGTTTGAGACGGTTCGTGCTGGGGCTAGTAACGGACGACGCTGCAATATTTATCAAGGGGCGGAGAGTGTGTACTTTTAGAACAACTAGGAAGAACACTGCAGGTGATGGCAGTGATGACGGGCAATGATAAAGCCCTTTAGAACGGAGTCAACGAACACTCCCCACGAGTTGCGGACGCATCTCAGCTGCATGCTGCAACCGGACGAGGCCGTCACCCGTACAACTTTGCATTGTCTCGTATCCTTGGCTATCTTCCGACAAAGTCTGCCGCACGTTTTTCACTAAAGGATAAGAGGCCCTCGAGGCGATCCGTGGTATCCAGCAAGGACGCGTACGCGGCCTCCTCTACCGCTGGAGAGCCATAAGACAGAGTCTTCATGGCTGCTTGAATGGCAAGAGGTGCGCCGCCAGAGATCTCGAAAGCCAACGCAGCGCTGTCCTGGACGTAAGTGAGCTTGGGGGGAGAGCGAATCTCCTCAGCCAGTGAGTGCTGTGAAAAGCCTTCTTGTGCTAGTCTATCGAAGCTCAGCTTGTCTGAAAGATCCTGTACATCGAGATGGGCAGCTCCGCGGGGGATAATTCTGAGGAGCCAAGGGCGGCTCCCTTCTTCTGGAGAAAACGGGACGATGGATCCGGCTAGAAATGGCACCCTTTGTACCGTGTGATGAAGAGCGACATGAAGATGACTGTGCCGAGGAGAGCACCTTGGAGTCAGGAACGATCGATTTGATTACTGCATGTGAATGCATTCACTGGACCAACCCGACTTCTGCTCGTCAAGACTTTCGCAGGCAACTCAACGTTGGCGGAACTCTTGTGCTTACACACTACGGTGTACCGCAGATACTGCACAATGACCCGGCTCAGAGGATATGGAAGGCCATTTGGGGTGTGCATTCGACAAAGGCCAAGGGTCCGCTATTTGATCGTGCCTTTCTGCTTTGTAACAAAGCACTAGAGGGCATTGAGTTTCCCGAATTAGAATGGGAGACCGTCAAACGGGTATACATCAACGCACACGGGAACCTCGAGTCGTTTATCTTTAACGAGCGAGTCGGCGAAAGTAGGGTCAAGAACGGAGAGGAGAAGGTATGGGAAGAGGAAAATAAGGAGTGGTGCGACCTACAAGGGATTGATTGGTTGAAAGGGTATTTTGGCACATGGATGCCCCGAATCCCAGAGCCCGAAATTCAGGGTCTATGGCATAGCATGGACCTTCTCCTCAAGGGAGAGAAAGTGGGGATTGAGTTTCCGGTCGTGATGATTTTCGCTATAAAGACACATCATGGCCCCTAATAAAACGGCGTATACTTTGTTATAATAGAACTTTCTATAACCGGCCTATTCTACAAACTTTTAAGTCGTAACTTTTTAAGCTATCGCAACGCAACTAGACGGGCGGACTAGATTTAAAATCTAGGACGGGCGGGCAGTAGTCTTTGCCTTTATAGCCCCTAACGAGCTCGTACATTGGCCAAAATGAAATTGCCAACCCTTAGGTTTAACATATCAAAATGGATAGCAAAACAATTAGTGTCAATTTCGAGTTTGTGACGTTAACTAGATTAAGCTGCTATATAATCTATATATTAAGCGCGTATAGTAGCTACTCATACTAGATAGTGATACTATAAGTTCATTTATTGCTTTGTCTTGGTGCTCTTTTAAGCAGCATCTGCGGCGTTTGCTAGAGCTTAGAGGCAGTAGCTGCGTGGTTAGACTTGACCCGGAGAGCTCGAGATTGGGTGGGTCTTGCCGCTATAGTGGCTCTACGAAAGTGTCGACGCTCGCATCGAATTTCCCACTACGAGTCGTCGATGGTTTTGCTAACACTGTAGGCAGAGCTGGTGCCCACCTTTTTAGAACCACCAGCCACTTACGGCACGTTTTGCGGCTCGTTATATAAAAGTTGGATCAGTAAGAGCCTAGAGAACCTATTGTCAAGTCTACACTAAACCCTCTACGGTTGAAGGTTACGGGGTAATTTCGCGGTGAAATACGTATGCCTCTTCCCATGCTTTTCCCATCCTTCTCCTGCTTTCCTCCACTCTCCCTTCTTCACTCTCTCTTTCTTGTCGTCGGCTCTCCTGAAGCACCAGTGACCATCGTGTTTTTCTAGATCAACTTGGCATCGTGATCCTTGGGATAGCGTCGGCCTTGGCGTTGTACTTGGTCCTGCTCTGGGAGTCTCGCAACCACTGTCGGCCCCGACTTCATCTTGATCCCCGGTGTGGGCCCCTTCTTCTCCTCCCAACTGCGGCTCGCTTTGGTCCGCCAGATTTCCTTGGTCTTCGGCTTCTACCCCCAAGGGATGCTCTGTCACTGCATACCCCTCCGCGTACTCCTCCGCGTATCCCTCCACGTACTCCTCCCCGTACTCTTTCTCGTTCTCTGCAAGCCGCTCACCAATCTGCTCCAGCTCCTCGAGGGCTGCATGTCTTGGCAATCGGGCCGAGATGTGACCAGATGTATTGTGGACATAGTGCTTACCATGCTTTCTCCAGCTGTCTAGACTTGGATAGCGAGGAGCAATCCATGCATCACCAGCAGCCATCAAACTGAGGCACAAAAGTGCTACCTGGACGGTAAGATGTCGATGTCCTTCGCGAGACCATGGTATGGCAACGTATTCTGGAGGGTGATACTCCCAGTTTAGAGCATTGTCATCCTTGTACGATGAACCCTCGCTAATGCTCATACTTGCTGTCCTCATCGAAATGTCCGTGCCAGCAGAGCTTATCCTCTGGTGACTAAACATCTCGCGTCGAGAACGGTCTTTGGCTGCGCCGTCGCCTGTCACTTCTTGAGTCATTCGGAAGACAACGAGATTTGCATCCGTGATGATAAAACCATAGCGGCAGCCCCAGTATGCCATGTACGTCATGACTTGGGAAACTGGCTTCATCCATTCTTCGAAGTAACTATCCTTCAAAGCTGGGCGCCACTTGCAGTCGACTTTGGTGTCGCCAGGGAGCAAGTTGATGTACTGGCCCTGGTCATTTGTACGACTGTGCGAGACAAGAGACCAGTCAGGCTTGTACCAAGTCGTTTCGCACCGAGATCCACGACCAAGATTTATCGTGTTCGTCTTTCGAGTTGCAAGAAGTTGCAGAGCTGCGTTGACAGGAGGAATGACGAACTTGATCAGAGTATCTTCGAAAGTCTCCTCGTTTGAAGCCTCCAAGTCGTATGATGTGATTGGTTTCAGGTCTGGGGGATTTGGCCATGGCTTGTCCAGAACGTGTCCATATATGTTGGACAAAGTCTGGTAACGGAATTCCTTCCAAGGAACCCAGGTCTCAGGGGCAATACGAGTATCTATCACAGTATTGCTTCCCGGAGTGATCGAACCTGTGTCGATATTCAAGAGAGGTCGAGTCAGAACTTCCCGTATGGTCGGCATGATTGAACTGTATTCGTAGAGCAATCGAGAAGAGACGTCAATTGCGGCATGTTTTTCTTCAACGGTTGCTGCGACACAGCAACCTTATATGTCCTAGGGGTGTGAGTTTCTATAAGCCTGCTACCTTGAAGCACATATCCCTTTCGTATTTGCAAAATTGCGAACCGAGCGGAGTCACTGCACGCCGTGAACTGGAGCATGTCGTGAGCTGCACGCGATGGGCGCCGTGAGCAGGGCGTCGTGAGCGAGGCGCCAGTGAGCCAGCCATGCACCCATGCGCCATGCGCCCCTAATGACATAGTAGCGCAGGACATTGACCCATGTCCCTTGGCTGCAAGTGTGGAGCAAGATGATGTCGTGGCTACGCGCCGCCTGGAATTATTTAAGGCAGCCCATGTCGTTGTTCTTGAGGCGCTCGTAAGGAGCCTTTTTTTGAGCCTGAGAGTGGTATCACGATAGCTTCTTCGCTCCTCGTAGAGCCTCATAGAGGATAACGCTAACGACGACCTAAGGCAAGCTGATTTTAGTATGCGCCTTTGTAGCTGGTGGGCCTTTGTAGCTGGTGGCCTTATTGAAGATATTGGGGGTGAAAATGAGGCTATCGCCGATATGCAGCCGACAAGGATATAAGACAGTACAAGAGTAGCCCCGCACTAAATTTCGGTGGAGCATGTCTCTTGTCATGTCTGCCTTATTTTCTTTGAGACGTTGTGGATCAGGGCCTAAGTCTCCTAGCTAGGTTGCACTAGAGTACAGAGTATGGCTATGAGATTAAATATTTGAGTCAGGAAGATAGTTTTCCCGACGACGCTTATATAAGCCCAATCAGCTGTTGAAATAGCTGGACGCACGTGACTACATAGTGGGCACCGGGCGCACGTGATTAAAGGGGTACATAAGGAAACCATTTCTGGATTTTGGGCAACATCCACCAAACGTCTCCTGAACACAATGTCAATCTCGCAAAACTCACGCCCACGCTATGATTGCATGTTTGCCAGGCATATCAAAAGCGCCATGCGCAAGAAAGGCCAACCTTGCTGCACCGAGGAACTGATGCTCGGCCCACCGCGGACCGACTGGCAGCACCTGCAGCGACCACAGCTTCGCAAGTGCCCTTTCAGTATTACCGAAGCCCAAGGAGGTTTAGAGCGACTATGTGGAGGCATGGATGGCTGTGTCTGGAAATTTCAGATTGCTAGCCGCGGTCCATGTACATTGAAAGTTGTGAGTACTGACGGCCTTCCGGGAAGCCGACGACACTGAACCGGTAGCAATAGTTCTGGGACAATGAGCCGCCGCCTGCAACACGGTATTGGGCATTCCAACGTGAATGCCAGAACTCTGCTATTCTTCAAACAGTCGAAGCTGCCATGGAGAAGGAGGCAGATCCCAAGGGCATATGGATAAATGGTCAACCAAGAACGCATCAAGACGCAGTCGATAATCTTTTCGCCGTATCGGACGAGGGTCGGTCTCAGCAGACATTGCAAGCAATTCCGGGAGCTATGCAACTGACGACTACATCCATTCCACGCTTTAAGAAGTGCCTTGGCTGGCTAAAGGTCAGCTGCCAGCAACTACAAGAATTGGATAAGAGTTTGCAGCCGCCGGCGATACAGATTGACAAAACCCGTCGTCAAATGCACCGAGATCAACAATACTTTGCCATCGTCTACGAGTATGTCCCTGAAGGCGAGAGCTGTGCTACCGTTGTCCAGGCGCAAATGGATTTCTTTTGGCGGATGGGCTTTGACTTCGGTTTGTCACCGCGACATCAAAATTGGAAGAACGGGATACTGGTGGATTACTCTGAAATCATCTCACCTTGGGGATATGGATGGTGCGGGAAGCTATATCGCCGCCGAGAAGCCAAAAGGCAATTGAATAATGGCGCCCCGAATAGCTAGCTTGTAGCGAATCACGAAGACTGTTTGTGCTACAACGAGGTGACGTCAGCGACACGTGTGGGTGCTTCTCAGGTGACCTTGACTTCATGGTCAAGTGGGCGTGTCTGATTCTGCCGCGTTTGACCGCTCTCGGTACCCAAACGACGAGCTGTCTGACCCGACCTAAGCACGGCACGTTTGATTCATGCCACCATGTCGTCAACTGCCCATCATTCGGTGCAGTGCGTCAAACACGATGGCCTTTACTATGAAGAAGATTTTACTGTGGGAGAGCAAGTCGACAGACTTTTAGCAAACGGCTACTACTTCAAGAATGTGGAAGGGCTGCGTTTCTGCAAAGCCCGCACTTTCGATGATGAGGTGAGAGTCAAACCGGACTCGTGTCCTCTAACTAACACAGCACGTGTAGCGCGTCCGAACCGTCGTTGAATCTCTCCTCGAAGGGTCTTCTTTAGGACTTTACAAATCCTATGGTGCGGCGCAATACGATTACTGCATCTTGAATAAATTCTCAGAGGAGCCTAAAGTTCTCTTGGTTCAACTATGGGCAACAGGCTCTCAAGTAATATTTTACCGAGGCTCGCACCATCACGTTCTCAATGCAGTGGCCGCCCCAACAGGTCTGTTAATGATCCCTCCGCTCGAACTTGCCCGCAGTGGTATCACGAAGGAGCTTGTGTACATGGAGAAGGGCGGCTTGTAAGTTTCCGTCTTCTGCGCGTCCTGCACACATATAGTGCTAAAATTTCACAGGTCAATACTAGACGGGCGGACTGGATTCAAAATCCAGCAAGGGCGGGCAGTAGTCTTGGCCTTTGCAGCCCCTGACGAGCTCGTACATTGGGCCAAAATGAAATTGCCAAACCTACCTGAGCTGGAAATGGAGGTTCAACACATTAAAATGGACAGCAAGAAAATTGGTGTCAATTTCGAGTTTGTTACTAGCAAGCCAGCACCATAGGGAACGGTAAAAGACCCCATACTTTTTCGACAGATTCTCAGATCAGAACCCCACAAAATTCCCTATCAAACTTCGAGTCCCGGTTGAAAGCTCATACTGGTGATCAAAGTTATACGGCTCATCTACTGTGTATGACGAAGCCGCTGGGGCGCGTTGGAGGGTTGCGGGCTGTGGCTGCACTGGCACAATTGAATCGGGGATAGTCGCTTGATGATTGATGCCCGAATCCCATATTGCGCTCTGACTACTAGCATTGACGGGTGAAGGATTACTCTTCGAAGGCGAATTAAGTGGAAAGGTGAAGGGATAGGAAGGGATGTGATCTAAGTAGCCTGTAGTAGAAACAAGACTCCCGTCAAGCGCGACGTTTGACGGGGTTTCGCGTGCGGTTCTTTCTGTGTAGAATATTAGGTTGTATAGATCAGCAGTTGCAGAAGCTCCACGAACCTGCTGTTCCATTGATAACCTCCGCAAGATGGCCAGTCTGTTCCGGTAGTGATTGGTGGGAGCTTCGATCGATCTGAGGGTCTGCAGATAACGCAAACAGCTGCTCGAGTTGATCGGAAGCTTGCCCCGTGAGCATGCGTCGCATGTTGATGGCCTCGCTGATCTTCTCGGGAGAAATGATGCCGAGCTCCGCTTCGCTTAGGCGGACCTCGCAAGTATCGAAGTGTGTTACGTATGTTCGAACTATCGATATTTCGCGTTGGCAGAAGACACATGTTTTTCGACACTCGGTATCTGCATGTGCCTATTGTTACCACAGAACAGTCTCAAGGAGCGCCTAGATGGTAATACGCATTGTGAAGTGCCGCACGAGGTCTTTACGGCGGGTGAACACCGTCTTTGGCTTGCTAAAGCATTCCGGATGTGGGCATTGGAAAGTTTTCCCCTCGCTCTTCTTGGTCTTGGTCCGCTTTTTGACACGAACAGCAGAGACAAAGGGTTCATTTCGTGACGTCGCGGCGAGGCGAGGCCATCTGGGCGAATTGGGTGTAAGGCAGTGTTGCAGCTCTCGTAGCAACTCGAATGCACGGCTCTGATGTAGCTCGTGCAGTATCTCTAAAGCGCGCGTCTAGTGGTTCCATTAGTCATTACAATCTTCTCTTGAAGTTGGCGGCAAACCTGAGAGTTATTGACATGTTCTTGAAACGCTGCTTCCGTGCTAAATTGCATAGGGCAATCGTTACAATATTTTGTGGGCATTTTGGTAATTGAAGTTTAAAGGCTTGGAGGTCGGCGGCAGTCAAGGACTAAAGGCACGAACGATGCGGGGAAGAACAGCGGATAATCACGGGTCCCGCCAGCCAACCAATCGTCTCACATCGATCACATGCTCGTATCCCCACTCTTACATTGAAGTTCGTACCCAGTACAGAGTATTATATTGAGTATATAAAGCCGAGTCCCTGCCCAGCCGCCCCCCGCAATGCCGGCGAAATAGTTTGCCCACCTAAATACCTCGTTACTCTATTTTCCCCTACCGTTTCTTCTCTCGAGATCATACCGAAATCGAACAGCACCCAATTCTCGATCCCGAACATGCCTGAATGCGAAATGTGTGGCGACACAGGTTCCAATGGTGGCTTTAAATGTACGATGTGCGATAACAAGTGAGGTACTTCACAAAGGTATGTCAATCACACCATGTTGCCGCCGCGATGACCATAGAAACCTGGCAACGAGCAGATTTATAGCACTAAACCCCTGGTCCTTAACCGCTCTGTGCAGTGCTCTGACCTCTGGAACCACAGCTGTTATATGAGAAACAGTCACAAACGCAGTTTATATGAACTTGCGTCAAAGGACTGCTTTCTTAAGGCAATAGAGTCCAAGATTAGGTGGGCTCACAGTTTGAAGATGATCGGGCCTTTCCTATACCTGCTGAAATGTATGCGTCTTTGCGATCGTGTTTGCCGACCCGAGTCGGGCTAGGGGGGCAGGGGCGGGGGGTGGAATGAGGCTTTCTGACTTTAATGTGAGAGCCCATTTAGGCTTCCTTTCCAGATCGAAAGCTGGCTGTGCTTTTCTGCAGCCTTCCAATTCCCAATAAGCTATTAATGAGCCCATGAGCCGGCCGATGACCCGATAAGCCAATGAACCAATGAGTCGATGAGCCAGTCAATAAGCCAATAAGCCAGCCCATGAGCCAATAAGCCAGCCAATAAGCCAATGAGCCAGCCCATGAGCTAATAAGCCAGCCTATAAGCCAAGGAGCCAGGAAGAACCGGCAAGAGAGCCTTAAGAAACGAAGTTAGCGAATGGAGATTGCATTTCTAAGTTCCCACTAACTATATAGGAAGGGGCACTTATGCAGTCCTCATTTCGGCAGCGTAGGGCGCTGTGGCTAGGCATTAGTGTCTTTATTTAGCCGAAATAAATCAAGTCTAGACGTTAGCGCTCTTAACTATAGTGCCGTTACTAGGTCTATAAACCCCGCCTTTGTTAGCGGATACTTACGGCCGGGGCCGCATTATAACACAGGTACCTATATCTCTAAAATTCTACGGGTACTTTCCTATAAGTACCTATAAAATTAGATAATTAAGCATTATATATATTATTATACCTATAGCTAAGCTATTCGCATTATACCTATTATTATACTAATCGTTAAAAACTATAGTAATATCTTTTTTAAACTCTTTAAATTTTATATTAATTATTATATTAATTGTTTATTACTATAATAAGATAGCACTAGCTTAATAGTTTAATATATTTTTAGCTAACTACCTTCTTTTAAAGGCTTAATATTATTACGGAGTAAGTAGAGGCTAGTATATAGGTGCCGTCTATAGTATTATAATAACAAGCTATAAAGAGCCTGCTTATATATAGCGGGTCCGTGTCTATATATATAGACCCGGCCCTCCTTATATAATAAGGCTTAGGCCGTAGCCTAAGTCCTTATAACTTTATAAGTTAAAGACTTTAATATAATGCCCCCGCTCTCCGTGCCGCGCTATATAGTTCGGAGCTATTATAAGGGGCTACTAGCTATTATAAAGTGCTGCCCGGTCCGCGGCCCGGCCGGCGCTAAACTCGCATTATAGTAAGTAGGGCCGCATAATAACGGGTTTAATAGCCCTACCCGCCGCCGCCGCCCGCCCTTACTAAAGCGGCCACCTATTAAGAGGCCCGTCCGCTTATTAAGCAGGCACCTTATCCGCCTTTAATAGCCCGGCGGCGTATTAAGCGGCCTGCCCGTCGTCGCGGTGTTCCGCGCTTTAGGCCGAGGACTAAGGAGTATAAATACCCCGTCCCTTCGCCCTTAACCCTCCCTTCCTTCCTCTTCCTCTTAAGCTAGCAATAATAGCAATAGTAGTAGCAGCAGTAATAGCGGCAGCAATAGTAATAGCAATAATAATACTATAAGTATCGCCCTCCGGTATATAGAGTAAATACCCTTAAGCTAACCCTCGTAAAAATAATATATCGTTTATATCGTTAGTGCTTATATCGGAGCTCCTTAACGATATTAACCTTAAGTGCCGCACCCGTGCCGCCACCGCCGCCCGCATCGCCGCCGCCTCTTTAGCTACGCTCGCGCTAACGATACCCTTACGGGTAACTACGCCGTCGCCGGCACCCGCGACTCCACCTTATAGCAGCCCCCTTACTACCCCTAGGACCGCTAGGTTAAGCGCTATAAGTCCGCTCCCCTAAGTACGCTATCCTTATACTAACCTTATAACCTAGTATAAGCGGTAAGTATTGCCCGGCGCCGCCCGTAATAAGTCTTATATACGCTGCCTATCGGGCGGCTATGCCTACTATAAGTAAGCGGGTCGTCTTAGTAGTAGCTACTTCGCCTACGCCTATACCGGCCGCGCTTATAAGGCGGCTCCGGCTATCCTTACTACTACTAAGACGGCTTAAAAGGCCGACCCCGGTAATAAGGCGGCTAAGGCGTAATTAAAAGCCGCCGGCGCCGCTTACTATTACCTACGCTCGCTTAAGCGGATAGGCTATATGCTTAAGTAAGTCCCCCCCCCCCTCCTTTCCTCCCCCCTTACTACGCTTACCGTAGCGACTAGCGCTAACTACTTTTAGCTAAGAACACCGCCTTTATAGCGCTATTAGCGGTGCCCCTATCCGTCCTTACCGCCCTTATCCCGGCCGTCCGCACTACCTATAGTAGTGCCGCCGCCGCCGCCTCTAACTTATTCGCCGCCGCCGCCGCTTAGATATCCGGGCTAGAAGGCTATCTCCGCGCTTTAAAGGCCGCCGCCGCCGCCCTTAAGGAGGAGGAGGATAAAGACGACGATAAGGAAGAGATTAAAGATAAGGACGAGTAGCGTAAGCTTTAAGCGCTTAAGCTAAGCGGCCTTAAATAAAACTTCTCTTTTTCTCCCGCTTTATAAGACGCTATAAGTAATAAAAAAGCTAGTATTGCCCCCCGTTTCCGCTTAAGGGAAAGCTACTAATCGCTAAGCCCGTTATTCTTATTTACCGGGCTATAAAGGGCTTCGAACTTATCTAAAGCGTTAGCGCTTACGAGCTCCTATACGGGCTCTTAAGTTAAGTTTAAGTAGCTACGCTACTTAACGAGCACCTTCCGCCGCTTACCTTTACTTACCTTCCTTTAATAGGCTGCCTTTACCTCCTTAATTGCGAATTCCTCTTCTCCCTTAACTAAGATTACGGGGGGCTAAGGGTCTATAACCGCTTAACCGGGTAAGGGGTCTTAAGCCGCCCGGCGTAATAGGTTTACGTTAATCTTATTATATATCCTTAAAAGCAACCCTTTAAGCTTTATAACCTACGGGCTAATAACTCTCTATACTATAAACTTCGTATATAGCTAGTTAAGCTTTTTCTTTAAGCGGCCGGATTAGTAGTTACGGAGGTTTAACTAAACCTTATTTCTTAGTATAAAACTCTTTGCCGGAGACTTAGACTTATTAGCGTGCCGCTCTTAGTCTTACGCGGCCGCCGCTATTGCCGATTAGTAATAGTCCGTAGTCTCTTTAAGTTTTTAAATAAAGCGAGTAGCTTAAGCCTTTAGCAAGGCGGCTAAGTGCTTTTCCGCTGCTATATTCGCTATTTAAGGTATTAAGGAGGGGGGTTCGAAGCTATATAACGCGAAGAAAGGGGATATCCCGATAGACGCTTAAGGCTTACTATTTAAGGTAAGCTACGCGGCTAAGAGCTAATAGTCTTAGTCCGCTTAGTTCCGGGCTACTATAGCTTATAAGTAAGCTTATACCTCTTAATTAACGCGTTCTAAGCCCCCGTTAGTTTATAGGTAATACGCGGAGCTAAGTAGCTAAGTAACTTAAAGTAGCTTATAAAGGTGCTGCTAAAAGCGCCTTATTTAGTTAAAGCCCTTATTGCTTATAATTAAGGCCGGCTAGCTATATATCCGCGCTTAGTACTAAAGGAAACGTTCTATATATACCTCCGCTTTTATAAAGGGTATTAGTTTAAGCACTACTTCTTTACTAAAGCGGTCCTTAATAATCTATATATAGCGATTCCCCCTTAATATAAGCGGAAGATCCGTTATAAAATCTATTTAGATATATATTTAAAACCGGTTTAAGATTAGTAGCTACTTTAAGAGCCCCTTATAAAGCGCCCGCTAAATCTTTATACGGCCGTAGATATTATAGTTATAAAGGAAGCGGCGTATATAGTGCTATATAAAGGGCTAATAAAAGTCCCTTATAAGCCCTACCGCCGTGCCTTGCCGGCCGGGGTAGCTAATAATATTAAAGTCGTAGATTAGCTATACTAGCTTCCTTTAAAGCTTATTCCTTAGCTTATCCTCCGGCGGGGCGTCCTTCTTATCGGCTTCCGTTATATAAAGGGCGCCCGGCACCTATAACCTACCCCTTTAACGGAGGTGCCCTCCTAGGTTAATATAGCAGTCCGCTACTTATACCTTTAATCGTAGCTTCGGATCTAAAGAACGTACGCCGGACTTTACGGCGCGCCGCACGCTCTCGTATATACGGTCTTAAGAAGCTAGCCTATCTTAAAGACGCTAAAGGCCCTTATCTTAAAAGATCCTCGCTACTTAGGCGCCTAGGCCTGCCTAGCCCCTTAAACCTAGCGCTTAAGTAAGTGCCGGTAAGGAGGGTAGGATACCCGCCTTTAACGTAGCGGGCGGGTTTACCTTATCGGCTAAGGGGGTTAAAGGCTCCTTAATAAAGGCACTAAATAAGGGGGTCGACGGTTCCTTAATAAGGGAGACCTTAATATATATACGTAACGCCGCTTACGGAATAAGCTATAGATCCCGCGCCTTAATATCCGCGTTTATAGTGCGGTCTTAGTCCCGCCGGGAAAGCGCGTTTAAGACGGCGGAGTCCCGACCCGGCCTATACTTAATCTAAAAGTTAAAGCGGGATAGGTACTTAGCTTAATAAGCCTACTACTTAAAGAGGTGCTAGCGGGTTATAAAATACTTAAGGTTCCGGTAGTTTATAAGGACTTTAAAGCTCTTATAACTACGGAGCTCCGCTTGCTATTACTTAAGGTAGCTAATAATAACGAGTATCTCTTTATCGTAAATAGCGTAGTTCCTTTCCGCCGGGGTTAGCTTCCTTAAGTAAAAGGCTATAGGCTGCTTCCGGCCTTTTACCTCCTGCGAGAGCGTGCCCTTAAGCGCCTAGCCGCTATAGTCCGCTTTTACTATAGTAGTGCGGTTAAAATCCTATTAAAGTAGCACCGGGGCTTGCGAAAATAAGTCCTTAAGCGTGCGGAACGCACCCTCTTATACGGGTCCTTAATAAAAAGCTACCTTCTTCTTTATAATCTCGTTTAACGGCATAACGATTTTAAAAAACCCCCGGATAAATATATAGTAGTAATTAGCGAAGCTTAAGAAGCTCCGTATACTAGTTTGCGTTATCGGGGCATCTTAGTCCTAAATCGCCTATATCTTAACGGGGTCCGCTTAAATCCCCGCGCTAGCGTAGATTATAAACTTAAGGTATTTTACCCGCTTAACCCTAAACTTATACTTATCTAGATTAAGGTATAAGCCGTATAAGTAAAGGCGGTTTAAGACTTTCCGCACTTTCTATATATAGTCCTCGTACGAGCCGCTACTATAGATAAGGATATTATCGATATAGGCGGAGGCGAACTTATCGAGGAAGTCTTAAAGGACGTTATTAATATAACGTTAAAAGGTAGCCGGGGCCCCGGTAAGACTAAAAGGGGTTACTAGCTACTTAAATAGGCTATAATAGGTATAAAAGGCTATCTTCTACTCCTTACCCTCCGCAATCCGTACTTTATAGAACGCCTATATAACGTTAAGCTTAGTAAACTACTTCGCCTTAGATAGGTTGCGGAGCGTGTTAGAGATTAGCGGGAGCGGGTAATAGTCTAGCCGCGTAATTACGTTAAGGGCTTAATAGTCGCAGTAAAAGCGGATTCTGCCCCTTAGTTTTTAGATAAAAAGCACCGGGGCGCCTACCTCGGAGCTACTTACCCGGATAAACCCCTTATCTAATAAGTCCCGAAGGGTCTTTTTTAGCACTAATAACTCGGCCTATAATATACTATATAGCGGCTTAAAGGGCGCGGGGAACTCCCTTCCTCGCTCGTCTATACGGATAGGGATCTTATAGTTAACTCCCGGCTTATAAGGGTTAAGCTTATCGGCCTTATGCTTTATAAAGAGCGGCAATAAGTCGTAGAAGCGCTATAAGATAACCCTCTATAAGTCCGCTAGCGATTTTAGCGTTTTAGTTTTTAGGGCCTTATCGATATCCGCAAGGCTTATAGCGTAGATCGCCGCGTTAGCGGCGGCCTTGCCCTCTTAGCGTGCAAGCCGTTTAACCGTGCTTATAAAGACTAAGGCAAGCACCTTAAAGGCATCGGCTAGCCTTAGCATAGCCCCCGTCTCTTTAAAGGTGCCGTCGATATAGCGTAGCTATATCTCCGCTAGGCTAAACTATAGCCTTTTTTAGTGCGGAACCGAAAAGGACTACGTATATATAAGCTAAGGCTTCCTTAAGATTAAAGGGAATTTAAGCTCCGGGATTATATATACTATAATAAGCTTTAAGCAGCCGGCTACCTCTATAGCTAGCTAAGTAATGCCTTTAATCTCCGCACCCTTTATTACGCTTAAGGCGCCCTTTACCCGGTATAGGGTAATCCTCTTAATAAGCACTTATATTTAATATATAAACGCCTTATCTACTATAGTATAGCACTAGCATCCCTTATCTATAAAAGCGGTAAGAGACTTAGACTAATTAAGCATAACTTATATTAAAGTAAGATCCTCTTCTATACGGGCTGCTAGCTCTTACCTTACTTATACTAACGACTACGGCTTTAAGGCTTATCTTTGCCCCGGAGCTATTCTTTTCCCTCCGC
The DNA here is from genome assembly GCA_027405785.1 of Ophiocordyceps robertsii. Classification (NCBI taxonomy): domain Eukaryota; kingdom Fungi; phylum Ascomycota; class Sordariomycetes; order Hypocreales; family Ophiocordycipitaceae; genus Ophiocordyceps; species Ophiocordyceps robertsii. The sequence goes on along the minus strand of JAPEBW010001439.1, from coordinate 4,598 downwards.
CTTATAAGGGGCGGGGTCCTTATCGTCCGAGGCGAGCTAAGGTAGTATATCGACCGCTATAAAGCGGATTCCTATAAAAGGACGCTTCGCCGGCTTATATAGGCATTTCGCAGCGAAGTAAGAGCCCGCTCCGCAGCGTAAGTATCGGCCGTCGGCACGTCGTTTTTAGATCTTATCGCTAGAGACCTATTTAGCCCGCTATTAAGAGGACTAGCCCGCTAGCGTAAAAAAGGTTAAGGTCGTGGATACCTTCTTTAAGCGTTTCGCGCGGTCGGTCCTTATCGCGGTTATAAGGGTATCGCTATTAACGTTAACGGTAAGCGTATCTTATAAGAGGGGGGTAACCCTATCCCCGCTATATAAAGTGCGCTTCCGTAACTTCTAAAAGTAAGGCGTCTATTTATAGCCTTAAGCTACTTTCGTAAGGCGGCTAATATACTCGCCGTATATAGAAGGCATAATAATAAGGATAAGAAGCTCGCGGAGCGCTAAGGTAATTAAGTTCCGTAGCTATATTAGCTTCGCGCTATCTTCCTATATCGTAGTACCCGCCGCCCGGAAGAGGGTCTCCTTAAACTTAAGGAGGAACTCTTTAAAAGACTATCCGTCCCTTTATCTAAGGGTGCGTAGCCTATCCTACGCCTTTTCTTATTCCTATATATTACTAAACGCGTGGATAAGGTGCTAAAAAAAGTCTTAAGGGTCCCGGGAGCCGTTATAGCCCCCCTTTTCCTAAAAACCCGCGATCCTCCTTATTTAGGGCTTTAGTAGCGTATATAAGAGCGCGTACTAAACGGCGCTCCGGCCGCTATTAAGGCCGTATTCCTCGTTAGCATAGTATTTCGCCTATAGCCGGCTAAGGAAGAAGTAAAAGCTCTCCGGCTTCCCGTCTTATATCGGCTATAAGAGCGGCTTCCGCACTATAGTAATTGTAGGCGCCGCTCTTAGCGCGGTAGATGCTATAAGGGTTAAAATAGGCTTTATAGTCGGCCCCCTTAGTGCGGCGAGGAAGTTATCTCTCTAGCCGGCCGACGCACCTTTTAATGCCTTTAAGGCGTTCCGTAACGACTTTATAATAGCGTCGTCCCGCTCCGCTTAAGGCGGAGCTCCCGCTATTATACTATCGAACGAGTCTATAATTAATAGCTTATACTATTACGGAGTAGGTAGAGGCTAGTATATAGGTGCCGTCCGTAATATTATAATAATAAGCTATAAAGAGCCTGCTTATATACGGCGGGTCCGTGTTTATATATACGGACCCGGCCCTCCTTACTTAATAAGGCTTAGGCCGTAGCCTAAGTCCTTATAACCTTATAAGTTAAAGACTTTAATAAATATTCTTCTTAAGAGTCCTTACTTAAGGCAATTAACGCTTAAGTAGCGCTATAAGGCTACGCTTTTATAACTTTCTAGTCGTATAAAAGGAAGACTAAACGGATAACGGTTATATTCGCTTATAACTATATATAGGCTCCTTTAAACCCCTTATAACTATATTAGCGATATACTATTATATAAGGTACTAGCTGCTAATTCTTAATTTTAGCAAAGTAAAGCTTTAATAGGGCTAAATAAGCGTTAAAATATCGATAAGATACTTATTTTGCAATTTATAACTATACGCTAAGTTAGCATAAGACTGCTTATTTAATGCTTTATAAACTATTTAATACCGATATAGTAATAATCCGCGCCCTTTTAAATTCCGGGATAGCGCTAAAGGATATTAAGATATATATATTATTATTATTAAGTTTACGCTAAGGACCTATCTATAGGTTTCTAGGCCATCGCTTGGTTTTTATATAGAGGGAAACCGGAGTGCTTAAGGAAAAACCCTCCGCTACTCTTTCGCTCCGGGTCCTACTATATTAGCCCTTATAACTACACGTAAGGAAGGGGGGGGCGCCGGCTATAGACAGGTCGGTCGGTTAATTAGCTCGAACTACTACGGGCCCGCTGCGAAGCGACAACGACTTTATAGTAGGTAATTAACGTATCTCTTAGTTGCTATTAGTCGATAGAATTTTTCTGCGGGGTATTTAATTATCCGCCGAAATGCGTATTCCGGGTTATCGCCTTGTTTTTATACCGCCGCGAGGCTTAGCGGGCTGTGTGATTTTGCCGGCCTTTAGCCGGGCCGGGGGCGCTTCGGGGTTTACTAAGTCCCGAAAGGCCCTTACCGAGTTATCGTATCGGCACCGCGCCGCGTTGTTAATATCGGAATTGCTAGTTATCCGGTACGGGTTTTTATTATCCCGGTCGGGGACTAGACCGGGGCTAAGGGCCGCGCCTTTAGCGAGTCGTCGTCGTGTCCGGGTAGGACTAGGCCCGGGCGGGCCTACTTATAGCGGGGCTAAGCTGCTAGTGAATTTATAAGCGCTTTTAGAAGCGCTAATTGGCTAATTTTATAGCAGGTCGGCGCAGTCTGCTAGTCTAGCTAAAAAGGCTATGCCCTTAGCCGGATTCGAACCGACCCCGGCGTTATAGCCGGCATGCTTCCTAGGCGTATAACTACTATACTATAAGGGTAAGATATATATATATTAATACTTAAGTTCTTATACTACTTAGTAGGATCTTTATAATCGTATTATAGACTTTTAATAAGAGCTTTATAAGGGTTAAAGCTTTATATACGCTTTTATTAACTACTTTTAAGAAAAAGGGTTTTAGCACGAAGTATAAACTAATTAAGAAAACCGGGTTATAATAGTGTTTTTTACCTATTTAAAGTTATTAGTATACTTAAAAAAGTATCTTAATATACTCCTATTAAATTATATATATAAGACTAATAAATATAAGATACTACTTCTTAATATTATTAATATCGATACTTATAAGCGCTCTTTTTATATTAGCTTTATATTTTTAAGTAGTAAAAGTAAAAAGGACTTTACTTAAGCTTTAATATAGCTTTAATAAATCTATAAGTAATATACTATTAGCCTCCTATCTATTATTCTTATAAATCGCTACCTCGCTTATATTAATACTATAGCTAACTACTTCTTAGCTATAATCTCGCTTTTATATATTTAGTATATAAATAAGGTAGTCTTTCGCTACTACTAGCTAAGCTTTATTTAACGCCGACTAAAAGAGGAGAATAATAGTACTAAAGATTAAGAAATATTCTTTAATTATTAGAATTCGATTATATGCTTACTAAATAAAATAACCTTTAACTAAAACGTTAAAGAGCTTAAAAAACGCTACTTACTAAAATACCTTAATAAGGTTAACTATATTAAGACTACTTAGCTTAACCTTTATAAGGAGAAGCTTATTAAGGCTGAAGTTAATCGGCATACTTATTTTAATAATATAGTTACTTTAAGAGTTAAGGGTATCTATTAGCTACTAAAGAGTTACCTTAAGAAATCTATATTAAATCTCTTTAAGGCTTAAAGGTCTATTAAGCATATACTACTTAATTAAATATAAAAGCTACGATTAAACTAAGCTAAGTAATAAATCCGTATGCTAGTTAAGCTCTTAAAAGCACTTTACCGTTTTATATAAAGCTAGATATCTTATTAAGCTTTATAAAAAGTTAAAAAGTAGCAGAAGCTACTTTTAAAAAAGAACCTCCCGAGCTATATTAGCGTATTCTTTTAAACTTTAAGTCTTCCTTATATTTATACGCTTTAAGCTCTTTTATAGTAAGATTAACCTCTTCGTTTAAAACACTTTTATATATAGTAGTATCTTATATATAATAAAAGTCCTTAATTACTACTTAAGCCTTATCGACTACTTAATTAAATAGCTACTAGCTTAAGTATTTTATAATTAAGCACTTAGCGGGAGCCTTATATATTTAAAGTAATTAAGGTAGCGTTAAAGAAAAGAGCACCGCTTAGATATAGTAAATATTATATATTAAGTTATAGTATAACCTTAAAGCTATGCCGATTGCGGTATATAGATATATTATATTTAGTAGCGTTAAAGGCATTAATAGCATTAAAAGTACTAGTAGCGTTAAAGGTATTAATAGCGTTAAGGGCACTAATAGTATTAAAGGTATTAGTAGTATTAAAGGCATTAATAGCGTTAAAGGCACTAGTAGCGTTAAAGGCACTAGTAGCGTTAAAGGCACTAATAGCGTTAAAGGCACTAATAGCATTAAAGGCACTAATTTAGTATAATAATCTATAGGCTATTTACTAAAGATATATTATAGTAAGAGAGGCTTAGTATAAAAGGCAGCCTTAAAGTAGCATTAAGACTAATTAATAGTATCGAAAGGTAATAGGTCTCTCTTAACGTTATAATAAAGTAAGCTACGTATAGTGCCTAACTAAAAATAGATAAATAAGCGCTATTTAATACTAGTTAGCTTAAAAAAGTAAACTAAAAAGGAGATAATAGCCTATCTTAACTAAGATAAGTCTAAAAATAAACGCCTTAATATATAAGTAGCGGATAAGATAGAGGATTCTTTATTCTTAGATAAATAAAGGATAGCTAAGATCTAAAGAGCCTATAAGAAAAATAGTAAAGCATAGTAGGCTTTTTATTCTTAGTACTTTAGCTAAGTAAAGTAAACTACCCTTTAATAAGGATAAATAAAGTTATAAACACCC
>JAPEBW010001438.1:0-24217 GCA_027405785.1 Ophiocordyceps robertsii | reverse complement strand
CATACTACCTACCTGCTGTAATGTATGTACTGTACATAGGTACTTACTGTGCATCACCGTACTGTATGTACCAGGGTACGTTTACCTCGTCAAATCACAAGGCTTCCCCGAGTGCCACGGCTTGGGTAGCTATCTTATTTAATCATAATTCGCTGCTCTGCGCCGTGCCTTCCTTGCCAACCCGCCCCAAAATCCTGACCCACCACCTCCTTCATTTGGTCTTCATCCCTCTCTCTCTCTCTACCTCTCTCTTTTTTTCTTCTCCTTTTCCCCGTCGTTCGTTCACTCTCTCGCGCAACTCGCCTCTCAGCCCCCCCTCCCCTATTCCCTCGCCTCTTCTCCTTCGAGGCGGTCGCTTATTCTGCTCTCTATTCTTTGCTTTCCCTAGGTCTCGCCCGTGTCTCGGCCACAACACCACAACGGCGACTCCCCCCACCCCACCACATCCACCCCCCACCGACGACGCGTCAAAACAACACATCGCGCATCCAAACAACAAGGAATCCTCTCATCGCAATTGCAATCGCATTCGCAACAACGGATTAATCACCAATACTCGCCTGCGCCATGGCTGCTGTTGCGACTTACGAGCAGTTCCTGGCCGCCCCCAGCTCCTCGTTGCTGGCGGACAAGGCCACGCTGCACTATGTCACCACGACGACGGCCTTTTCCGGCGCCACTGACATCCTCAAGCACCTCAACTCTCTGCAGAGGCAGGTCAGGAAGAAGAAGCAGCATGTCCTCGGCGTCATAGACGGCAACCATGTCATCGCCCTCGAGGTCGACACGGAGCTCGAGTTCCTCACCAGCGGCGGAGCCTACCTGCCGGGCCTCGACGACAACTTCTTGTCCGACCGCACTGCCCAGCTCGCCATAGTACGTATGCGCCCATCTCGCTTTGGCACGTTCGATCAAATCACTTGGCCGGCGTGATCCATGCGCGTGCAATGATGTTGCAATGATACTGACCGGAACCCTCCTGCAGATGCACATTGTCGCCTTCGATGCGGACGGCAAAATCATTCAAATACGCCAGCAATGGGACCAGGCCTCGCTTCTCAAGCAGCTCGAAATCATTGGTAGGACGGGCCGCAATTGGCCCATCAAGGACAGCAGGGAGCAACTCTCCATGATCCGCTCCTGCCTCGAGTCGGCTGGCCTGGCCGCTTCCTCGGCCAGCCAAAGCCACAACGACATGGTTGTTCGAACTCGAGGCCTGTCGGCCAATGCTCTCCGTGATCCTCACGCGTCGCTCGAGCTCTTCGCTCCGCGCGAGCAAATCGAGGCTGCCGAGCCGGCTTCCGTCGTATCGCCTTATGCGGGCAATCGACCACGGCAGCGCGGCTTCACCGAAATTCTCGGCGACGAGCCCCATGGTGAGCACGCTCACGATGCCCTCCGCAACCGCTCCGCATCGCCCAGCAAGGTCGGCCAGGGCAAGAACTACCAGCCCATGCGCATCTTTGAAGGCCAAGAGCATCGCGACGAGGAAGACGACGAGGCTGCCGAGGCTGCCGAGGCCAAGGGTAGAAAGTCGTATATCCGCCCGAATCCCCGCAAATACGAGCACTTTGACATGGCCGACGGCCCCGACCCTCAGGACAAGCCCAAGGCCGGCATGGGCCCCAATGATCGCCCAAAGTCCAAGCATGACAGCCAATGGTCGTTTGATGACTTCGTCACCCCCCAGAAGCCGAAGCCATCCAAGACGTACCGCCATCAAGATTCCCGCAACTGGAACACGGAGGCAAACAACGTTGATGAAACCACCAAGGCCGCTGGCAAAGGTCGCCGAGACGCCGAGACGCATTTCGAGCTTCAGGATGACGGCGAGAGCCTGCACCGCCAGGAGCGGCTGACCTCTAAGACGCGGGGCTCGGGGCATGAGGGCGCCGGACTGTACAAGAACAACATCAACCACGATGACGTCACTCCGGGCGCCCAGCGCGCCTTGGGTAACATCACCAATCTGAAGGATCGCACCAAGGACTTTGATCCCCACTTCGCCATGACCGACGATTCCCCCTCGGCGCAGCAACAGCGGCCGCATGCCGTCCCCGAGGGTCGCCAGAAGGCGGTCAAGATGATGGACGCCAACTGGTCTTCTTACGACCAGTCCCCCTCGACTCAAAAGGAGAACCAGCCGCGGTCCAGCCAGACCAAGGACGGATCCCGGATCCACATCGCCGGGGACGGCATGGGGACCAAGAAGGGCGGTAACAGAGACTTTCTGCGCGCAGCCGAAAAGGAGGATAAAGAGGGCATCCATATTGCGGGCGACGGCATGGGAGGCAAGAAGGGCACCGACAGGAACTGGCTCTTTGGCGGCGACGAGGAAGCCGAGGCGCCCAAGGCGCCCACGTCACGGAAAGGCAACGCGGCGGCGGCCGGCAAGAGCTTTTGGGGGTATTAAAAGATGAGGCAGACTCGGGCTCACGCATCGGACCCCGGTAAAGGACACCTCGGCAGGAGGTGTGTGGCCACTGACGACGGCACGTCTGCACGCAGCTCATGATTCATGAGAAGAGCCTTTTCTTGATTTGTTGGTTTCTCTGCTTGGACAAGCAGCCAAGTCAGGGCCGACACAGTATATGGGCTATTCGATTTCCGTCTGGTTCGCCTGCTTTCTTTGTTTTTTCGTAGTGTATTTTTTGTGTATGTACCCGCCGCCGTTGGCTCACCGACAAGAAGTTTTGACGGCGAATTGACCCATGTGGCTCCGTGCTTTGGGCTGTGGCCGAGAGAGAGATGGATGTGGGCCGACCTCGACTCGGCGGCGTGTTGCTCGTGCGCCGTGGCAATGGTGGCTTGTGTAGGTACAAACATGCACTGGGCAATGGGATCACGGCTTGCTGCGGGAAGCTGCGGAGATGAATGCGCAGATGGACGAGCGGTGCCACCACACACGAACGGGCGTGGGCGCGGTATGTCGCTCTCCGGGTTACATGTCCTGATGATCCTACCTATCCATCATCCATGGGCATCAGATCCAGGATGCCGTTGGGTCCCCCCAGCTTGACTGGCCCGCGTGAAAGGCGCGGCGGCTCCGAAACGCCTCGGCTGAGCGATATACATGCGGCCCTGCGAATTCAACTCGAAAAGGGCGGCGAGGAGCGAGAGAGAGAGAGAGAGAGAGAAGAAGAAGAAGAAGCGTGCAGAAAGGGCAAGAGCGGCGCAGGAAAACGCCAGAGGCCCGGCGGCGGGCTAGCAGATGAACTTGTAGAAGCGCTTCCAGCGGGGCCAGGCGGCACGCTCGCCGCGCTCCTGGGCCTTGAGGATGGGCAGGTTGAAGTCGCGACGGCCCGTGTCGACGTCCATTTCGCGGACGCGGACGTAGGCGGTGCGGTAAAAGAGCTTGTGCAGGGCGTAGAAGAGGAAGATGATGGGGATGCCGACGCACTTGAGGAAGAAGTTTTGCACCACGTCGCCGCGCGTCTTGGTCTCCCAGTTGATGGGGAAGGCGCCGACCCAGAACTGGGCGACGAGGATGCACACGTTGAGCACCAGGCCGACCCAGGAGCCGGCGACGCCGACCTGCGAGACAAAGGGGATGTCGTCGAGGCTGCGGCCGCGAAGGGCCCAGGCGCGGCGGAAGCGGATGTGGCACAGGCAGATGGAGGCCCAGGTGAAGATGGTCGAGAGGCCCGAGATGGCCAGCAGCCAGTCGAGCACGGGGTAGCGCCCCGACAGGTCGGCGAGGAAGGCGAGCAGGCCGAAGACGCCGGCCAGGCCAATGGCGACGAGGGGCCGGCCGCGGCGGTCGACGTAGCCCAGGAACCGGGGCGCCTGGCTGAGCTTGGCCATGGCGGCGAGGGTGCGCGACGAGCCGAAGACGGCCGAGTTGCCGACGGACAGGACGGCGACGAGGATGACGGCGTTCATGACCGACGGCAGCACCTCGATGCCCGCCTCCTCAATGGCAATAACAAAGGGCGAGGCCTTTGCGTCGGCGCTGTTGTCAACGTTCTGCAGCCGCGGGTCGTCGAAGCGCACCAGCAGGCCCACGAGCGTCAGGGCGACAATGTAGAAGAGGGTGATCCTCCAAAAGACCTGCTTGATGGCCGTCGGCAGCGACTTGCGCGGGTTGGCCGTCTCGGCCGCGGCCAGGCCCACGAGCTCGGTCCCGGTGAAGGAGAAGGCGGCCGTGACGAAGACGCTGCAGAGGCCCTTGAAGCCGTTGTTGAAGGCGCCGGGGTTCTGCCAGTACTCGCCCCCAATGTATCCGCGGTCGGGGGTTCCGCCGCAGTTGAGGACGATGCCGAGGAGGCTGGGGCGGGCCCGCGTCAGACGGCGCCGCGGGGGCCTGGTGGGCGGAGAGTCACTTACATGAAGCCAATGACGGCAATGACCTTTATGATGGAAAAGGTGAACTCGGCCTCGCCGTATCCCTTGACGCCAAACAGGTTGATGAGCATGATTGCGCCGAGGAAGACGGCCACGAAGATGGCGCTGGGCAGCTCGTCGTTCCAGTAGCGAATCGTCATGGCGGCGGCGATGATCTCGAGCGGCAGCACCGTGAGCCACTGCAGGGCGTAGCTGTCAGGCGCCATGGTCAGCAAGGAGGGGAGGTTTTCGATAGAGGGTGGGATCGACCGACTTCCAGCCCATGGCAAACCCCCAAGAGGGATCGAGGAAGCGAGTGGCCCACGAGGAAAAGGAGCCGGCGATGGGGAAGATGACGGACAGCTCGCCGAGGGCCTGGCAGGTGCAGTACAGCATGACGCCGACAATGGTGAAGGCTATGAGCAGCGAGGCGGGCCCGCCGGCGCTCAACGACTTGCCCGAGGCCACGAACAAGCCGGTGCCGATGGAGCCTCCTATGGCAATCATCTGCAGGTGCCTACCCTTGAGCTTCCTGGCCAGGCCCGTGTTAGCCGACTCGACGGCGGCGAGGTGCAGGTCATAGTAGTGGGTGCCGCGAGCATTGGGGGCCGTGGAGACGCTGTTGACCTGGCTGAGATGGTCGCTGGGGAAGAAGGTCGAGTCGGCGTCGCGCTTGAAGCTGTCGATGAAGCGTTGGATGCGGGGCGTCGCGCGCCGTTCGTAGAGGGGCTCGCGCATGCTATGGGAGCTGCCGTGCGTGAGCGAGTCTTCCTTGACCTTGAGGGTATTGAGCGCATTGAGCTCAATGTCGCGATGCGGCGCCATGCCGAGGGAGCGGGCGGGACGGGCCGGGAGATGGGAGTCCAAGAGGCCGTCGATGGCAGCAGCAGCTATTGTCTCGACCACCAACCGCCTGATGTCTCGGGAGCAGCTGGACTATTGCAGGGGGTGCTGGCTAGGCGGTGGCTGGGTGCATGACGCTCGACGCGCCAGTCTTGGGGAGCCGCGGCCCCTCGTAGGCGAGCTGGCCGGGGGATGCTGGGGGCCGGTAAGCGAGTCGTTGGTCTGATCGCTAACTAACGGAGAAGACGAGGCGAGGTGAGACACGGGTGACGAAAGGCGATGCTAGAGCCGACTTCCGCGCGTGTCTGGGCAGTGGCGTCAGAAGGCGGTGAGGTGAGACGGGATGGAAAAGGGACGCCCAAAGCCGACAATGCTGCCGAGACGCTGGCCGAGCGAGAGTCGGAGGCGGTTCGCGGACCTAGGACGATAGGTCATGAGAGTCGGCGATGGGAGGCGGCTTCAGCAGGGCGGGCGATGACGGAGAGAAGAAGTGCAGTCGGAAGAGAGTTGCGATTAGTAGAGAGAGTGAGATTGGCAAGTGCGACTCTGGCGAACGGCCATGTTGCAGGTGCAGCGCGCGGCGGCGCGATAAACATCCGGCACCACGTGGGAACGAGCAACAGTCGACGGCAAGGTAGCGGCCGCCGTTGCGCGAGTCCCCGCCCCGCGCCTGCTGGGCGGGGGCGGTACCTGGCGGCGGGTCGAGGGTACGAGACGGTGACCCTTCTTTTTTCCTCAGCGGTGCGTGGAGTGGCTGTCTACTGTACGTGCCCGGTTACAGGGCTGAGCAGGGGTCTTCCCCACCTGTCGACCCCCCGGGAGGCCCGACGAACCGCCTGTGGGACCCGAAAGCATCTGGTTTTTTTTTTTTTTTTTTTTTTTTTTTCATTTACCGTCCACGACGTCTTTGCATCTCCCTCGACCACGACGAGCTCAGTCCATCGCCCTTCAGCCAGCGAGGCAAACGTGAAGCGCGGGCCTGCCTGCCAGTGCAGACAAACGCCCGGCGCCGCAACGCCGCTCTACCCCCTTCCGGCGCAGCGCCAGAACTCTGCACCGTCGAGTTCCCGTGCGCCCACCCTCCAAGTCTGATCAAGCGTCGTAAACGCCGCCGCCGATCCTGTTCCTCCGAATTCAATCCCGAACAAACCTCGGGGCAGGCCTTGGCGCGATCCGAAACACCGCCGCGGCTAGCGCGTCGTTGGCAAACTCCTTCCCGCCCCACGGCCTCGGCTTCCTCCGTCTCGCCGCCGGGCTGGCCGTGTCGAGCGTCAGGGGACACTCGGCGGTCCAAGGGGACGAGAAGAGACGTATTTCCTTTGCAGTCAAGGCAGCCATGGGGACGACATGCGGAATCCCGTGCACATGTTGCAGTGAGCCTCCTTAATACCAGGGGAGGGGGAACAAGGCAACACACCCTTGACACTCATCAGGTAGTATCCAGGATATCCCATTGACAGATGATAGATACTCGGGCACAATGACAAATCAAAACAGGCAAGCGTGCCCTTTTCCTCGCCCGTCCAGTCGCGCTCAGAACCCCCCTCCGCCCTACGACGACTCCTCCTCCGTCGCCTTTCTTTTGGCCCCCCCCACAATCTTGCCGTCCGCGTCCCGGGGCTTGCGCTTCCAGCCCGTCGAAAACTTGGTGCCCATGTCGAACCGGGGAAAGGGGTGCGCCTCCGTGTTGAGCACAATCTTGTCCAGAGGCAGCACGTCGTTGGGCGAGAAGAGCAGGTACATGTACTTGAGCGTCTCGGCCTGGTGATCCCAAAAGTCAGCATCTGGCACCGCTCAGCAGAGTCAAGGCGCGTCCCACTTACCAGCCAGAAGCTCTCCATGTTGTCCTTGACGACGGGCGGTATCACGTTGGCGTTGCTCAGGCTCGTGAACCCGCCGCGGTCCTCGACGGCCGTGTAGTTCATAAACGACCGGAACATGTCCCACCCCCATTCCCGGTACTTGGCGTCGCCCGTGATCCGCCACATGTAAAAGAGGCTCTCCACCGTCTCGGGCCGCTGCAGGTTATGCACGTCGTTGGGCTTGACGCTAAAGTCGCGCCGCCACTCGGCCGCGGGATCCGGGTCAAAGTCGGCCGGCGCCGCGTGGGCCGCCGTCTCCGGCAGAGGCGGCGTCGGAATCTTAAAGTGCGTAATCTCCGCCGCGAGCCCCGTGGCCATGTATTTGTACATGCCCCAGCACGTCTGCATCAGCTCCCGCGCCAGCCTCATGTCGTCCTCGCTCTTCTTTGACCAGCTCGGCAGCTTCCGAGCCTCGGCTTCGGTGAGCCCCCCGGTGGCCGCCAGCGCAATCGTCCCGGGCATGAAGCACACCAGGTGGTCCATCTTGGGGGACAGGTACCCGTCCAGTCCTTCCGGCCGCTCGCCAATGATGGTGAACTTGGAGTGCTCCGTGTACGTCACCAGATGCTTCCGCACGCCCCGGAGCGACTCATCCCACATCTCCCCGTACACTGGCTCCTTCTTGTTGGTCTGGAGATACTGCTTAATCAGATACTCGTAGTACGAGTCGCCGCGGCTGCCCAGCCGAATGTTCTGCCCACGGAAGGCACCGCTGGTTGCGTATATGTAAATGGGAACGAGTCCGTCGGTGGGGTTGTTCTCGTCGACAATCTCCATTACCTTCTCGGCCTTTTCCCAGAAATGCATCTCGCCCGTGAGTTTGGCCAGGTACTTGAACTCGAGCTGTACGCTGGTGGCCTCTGCGGTGGACGACGCTCCCATGTCGGCATGGGACGGTATCCCGACGTACTTTTCGAGGTTGACGCTGGCGTACGGAATGCCCGAAGTAGATTCAAAGGCTGCGAGAAGCCGGTCGCCGAGGTCCTTGGCCTTTTCCAGGTACAGGTCTTCGCCAGGCTTGCCCGGGTCGTCTTCCTCCAAGGGCGCCATGTTGGGGAACTCGGTGGAGAGATAATGCGCCGACAGCAAGCCCCCGAGCATTCGAATCGTCGTCTCAAACGTGCTCACATCCTGGTTCTGCTCCCAAGTCAGCGTCTTGGAGAGCCACTCGCGCGCATGGTGCAGGCGCTTCGTCTGGTTCATGAGAATCATCGTGTCCAGCGAGTCAATGATGATCCAGCCGAGGCCCTTTGGAGCCATGTGCTGGCCCGTCTTTGCGTGCGGATGGTACTCGTCGTATCCTGCGAGACGAATCGTCAGCCCAGCAATCGCACCGCGGTCCCGGGTGTCTTGAGCGTACCCCAGGCGTAGCGCTCGTATGCGTCCCAGCTCAACTCAAAGGCCTCGACGACGTGCTGGCGTCGTTCCTGCCAGTCGGCACCCCCCTTGTCCTGTGACAGGCCCATCCACGACCAGGCAGAATCCGGGTTCCGCTTCTCGGCGCCGCGGGAGAAGAAGCCCGTCAGGTATAGCAGGGACAAGGCGCCTAGCACCAGGGCGGCCAGAACGCGCTTCCGCCGCCACCACGGGCGCCTCCGCATCGACGGGGCATATGTGTAGGGCTTGTCCTTGTACATGGGCAGCTCTTGCTGGTCAAAGAGGCCCGCCACGCGGCCTTGGACTTGGTTGAGGAGACCGGCGCCAGCACCACCGCGGTTGGGGACCGCTGTCCATGCCCGGTCCTCGAGGTCGCGATGCGGAGCTGCAAAGTCGGGGACGTTCTTGGGGATCGAAAAGGACATGTCGAGGGCGGTGACGCCCGCCTGAGCCGCCACGTCCCTGATGTTCTGCGCGGCTCCGAGGGCGGCAGCTTGAAAGGCGTTCTTTCGATGGATGTTGAACGGGTCGCGGATCATGGGGCCGGCTGCTGCATGTCGGGGGGGCGGGAAGGGAGTGCAAACGACGCCGGGCACTGTTGAGGATTCGGTCGAGGGCGAATCTTTCCAAGGGGCATCGCAAATGGACACCAAGAGAGAGTTCCAGTGTTTGGGCGCGTCGTCCAGTGGAGCCGGCCTTGGCGCTGTAGGACCCCTTTCGGGGGGCGCCCTTCCAGAAGTGCTAGCGGGGCCTCAGGGGGCATGCGTGCTGGAAGCCCGGCCCGCGTTGGAACCCGGAACCCATGCCCGCCATATTGCATGAGCACGGGAGCTTCTGTCCAACATCGCATTGCGCACCCCCGACGACGCGACGTGGGCTGCAAGCTTGCGACGGGAATAGGCTCAGCTCACCTCCACTGCTCCCCCCCATGAGAGAACTCGCATCGAGACGGGCAAACAGAGCTGCACAACCCGCCCAGAGTCCAAACCATGGACAGCAGCATCAAACACTTTCCCTACTTGGATCGCCAGGAATTCTCAGAAGCCTGCCATCACCTCGACAGGCAATACTGCCACGCAACTCTGGGTCCGCTGCGGCGGCGGTGGCGGCTCAGGCTCTGCACCGCCTTGGACACCGTATTCGCCGTCGACGGCGGCTACACGACCTACGTCCAAGTCACACGCCCGCTCGAGCCGACGGGGGGTCACGACAGCCTCTCTCTTGACATGGGCAGGATCTCAATCTCTGAGCAGGGCCACCAAGACGCCGTGGTCGAGGCAGACCAGGACATGATGGATGCAGAAGACCTTGATTCGGTAACGACGCTCCTTTTCTTGTTCCATTACCCGCCACCGCTCTCTTCTATCCGGAGTGACCTGACAGTTCTGAGGCTGCAATCATCAAGCGTGTGCCAGGCCGTGACGCGGAGCACGTCACCTATGAGATTCACCTCCACCCCACCTATCAAGTCCCGTGTCTGTGGTTCACCCTCCACAATCTCCCGGCGGATGAGCCCGCCTTCAACATTGACACAGTCTTTCGCCGTCTGGTACCCGACGAGTACAAGGACGGGCTGCGAGGTCGAGGCGCCATCGGCGGCATCTCTGCGGACGTGAGTCTGAGTCTTCTTCTCGACGAGCCGACGGGCTTGACTGACATGTCTGGCGCAGCATCATCCAGTCACGGGGGTCCCAGCCTTCTTCGTCCATCCCTGCTTGGTCGGGGAAGCTCTGTCGCGCTTTGAATGCTCTCGAGAGAACTACCTCATCATCTGGCTCGGGCTTGTCGGAGGCTGCGTTGGCCTCTGGGTGCCCAAAGAAATGGTCGTACAGTGAAGCTCGCTCGTCTGACTCGTCGCCGGTCCGCCTCGGCAGCGCAGGGCTCCATGCTCATTCATCATCATCGCTATCCTCCTCCATTGCCACGTCCTCTTCGCTCTCGTCGTCCTCTTCGTCGCGAGTCCGCTTCTGACCGCGGCCCTCCGAGTCTGCGGCATCCTTCATTACCTGATCGGCGGCAGCGGCAGGCTTTGCAGAGGCTGTCCCAGCAGCAGGCGGGGCGTCAAAGATGCTCCTCTGCAGCTCCGTCTGCTCGACGTTGGCGGCGCCGCCCACGACGGGAATCTTAAAGGTTCCATCCAGCTTGGCGACGAAGTGCGACTTTGACTTTGCATATTGGATTTTCTTTGCTTGTTAGCGCTTCTATGCTCGAACCAAGCTCGGGGCGGATGGGCCTCTCACGAGTGGGCGGCCCAGGAACGTCTGTCCGTCCAAGTGCCTCATGGCCTGAGTCGACGTCTGCACATCGCGGTAGACGACATGAGCTTGCCCACGCATCGACATTGTCTTGAGGGCCACGACGTCGAGCACGTGGCCATAGGTGGAAAAGAGCATGTAGAGGGCGGTCCGGAGGTCGGCTTTCTGGATCTTGGCCGACGGCAAGTTTGTCACGTAGAGTCTTTGCCGGGTCAGCTGCGGACGCGGACGCGGGAGCGGAAGCTGTGCACAAACAACTCACGTCTGGTTTGGGGCCATTGACTGGACCTTGGCCGGGAGGGAAGCATTCGGCGCCAGGCCTCGAGGAGGCGCTCTCGTCGCCATAATCGTGCCGATGTCGAGCTTGGCTGCGAGAGTAGAGGCCCAAGCAGTGCGCGTCGGATCACCTTCCGGCCTACAATCGATCCGGCCGCAGCTGTCGGTGCAAGGTCGAGGGCTGTCGCGCAACCGAGGTGGCCTTTGTTCGCGTCGACATGCAAAAGCGCCAAACTGGGGCAAAATCTCAAGATGCTTACATAGTCGCGAACAGAGAAAGATTGGGGCGGGTGGTTTAGTGGTCCGAGCCTGCCAACGGTACGTACCCACGAGAGTATGTAACCCCGCCGTCGTGGCGCGGCCTCGTCACCAGCTCCCGCAAAGAGCCCCCTCCAAAGAGCCCGACGCCCTCGTCTCCCATCAACTCGTCCAGCCTTTTCTCTTCCAAGCGGTGGTAGAGAGCTACTCCTGCCGCGCTCCGCCCTCTCTCCAAAATGGCTGCTCCCGAGGTTCACCATCTCTTCCACAGCCCCATCGCCGACCACTCCTTCTCGGCCGATCGCAACACCCTTGCCGTTGCCCGAGACACGACCGTCGAGCTGTACGCCAGGGCTGGGAACGCCTTCAAGCTCCAGGATGTATTGAAGGGCCACGACAAGACGGTTACCAGCGTTGACATTGCCCCGAGCTCCGGCCGCATCGTGTCTTGCTCCCAAGGTACGAATCGTCTCCAGCCCTGACCCCGAGCTCAAGCCAAGCGAGCCTAATGTCTTGTAGACCGCAATGCCCTCGTCTGGGAGCCGTCTCCCACGGGCTACAAGCCTACCTTGGTCCTCCTCCGCATCAGCCGCGCCGCCACGTTTGTTCGGTGGTCCCCCTCGGAAACAAAGTTCGCCGTCGGATCTGGCGATCGCGTCATTGCCATCTGCTACTTTGAGGCGGAAAACGACTGGTGGGTGTCCAAGCATCTCAAGAAGCCCATCCGCAGCACCATTACCAGCGTCGCATGGCACCCCAACTCTGTTCTCCTCGCTGCAGGCTCGACCGATGCCCACGCCCGCGTCTTCTCTAGCTTCATCAAGAGCGTCGACAGCAAGCCTGACCCCGGCATCTGGGGCGAAAGACTCCCCTTCAACACCGTGTGTGGGGAGTTCCTCAACAATTCTGCTGGCTGGGTTCACTCGGTTGCCTTTTCTCCGAGCGGAGACAGCCTGGCCTTTGCTGCGCACGACAGCAGCATTACCGTGGTGTACCCTAGCGGCCCGGATCAGCCCCCCAAAGCCGTCCTTACCATTTCGACGCAGCTTCTCCCATTCAAAAGCTTGATCTGGAAGAGCGAAGACGAAATCATTGCTGCTGGCTACGACTGTGAGGCCCTGCGCTTCAGGGGCGGCGAATCGGGCTGGCAGCTTGCCGGTGCTGTCGAGTCCAAGGCGGGTCATGGCTCAGGCCAGCAGCGCGAGGAGTCGGCTCTCAACATGTTTAAGCAGATGGACCTCAAGGGCAAGCTCAAGGATGACACCCAGCTAAAGACGATACATCAAAATACCATCACGACGATCCGGTCTTTTGCAGCCTCGGGCGGCAATGTTTCAAAGTTTAGCTGTACGACTCCCCTTCTTCCGCCCAAGTTCAATTGGCTGACAACCTCTGCAGCAAGTGGCGTTGATGGGAGGGTTGTCATTTGGAACGCCTGATAGACGCGCATTCTAGATCCCAATGCCAGCAACACTTTAGATAGCTAACGCAGTGCCGGGACATTGAGGTTGGCTTGTACGAGTCAAATTGCCCCAAAAACTAGCGAGGGACGAGTGAATATCTTGTTTGTTCTCTCCCACTATCTTTTGGTGTTCCACGGCTCTAGCCCACAACATCAAGGCAGGGCAATTGCCTCGATTTCGACATCGACGTTCTTGGGGAGAGTCTTGACGGCGACGCAGCTTCGAGCGGGCTTGTGGGTGAACCACTGCTCATATACCGAGTTCATCTCCTGTGGAACCGGATCAGCGCGTACTCGGCGTGGACAAATAAACGAGGGGCGGTGGCTCACATTGAAATGGGCCATGTCAGACAAGAAGATGTTGCACTTGACAACTTTGGGGATGGACGAGCCGGCTTCCTTCAAGACAGCCTCTAGGTTCTGGCAGCACTGCTTGGTCTTGTCGGCAATGGAGCCCTCGACCATGGCACCCGCAGCCGTGAGGGGGATCTGGCCGGAGCAGTAGATGGCCGTGGGGGTCTTGACGGCTTGAGACTGGCCGATATAGGTCAGACCTGGTTCGTCTTTGATCATTGGAGGCGTGACTTACGTAGGGGCCGACAGCTGGATCGTCGAGCGTCAGTTTTGAGCGTGGACAGAACGTGGACAATGCGCGTCCAGAGGCAAGGGAAAGGCAACTTACGAGCCGGGGCGTTCTTGGTGAAGATGATGGTCTGGTCTGCCATTGTAGATTTGGCTCTGAGAGCTGGGAGCGAAGCTGGATTCGGTTGAGACCTGAAACTCTGAGCATTCAGGAGACGACGGAGCGACGAGGTGGCAGCAGCGGACGAGCGTCGCTGGGTAAGACGAGCCAGCGTCGACGACATACCTGCGGTTGACGAGCGTCTGGCTCGTCGTCGGAGACACGGGGATTCCTGGTTCTGATTGAGCGGTATGTCGAGAGCAATGGATTGATACCGTCGTTGTAGGCGAGGCAAGGTGAGGTGAGGGGGGATTAGCGGCCCGAGCTTGCCAACAGCAGCTCACCCCGCCGCGGGGTCGGTGTTTTGGCGGTCCAGAAAATGTCGAGCCCCAGCCAGGGACGTACTGTACCTTATATCTGCCTCTGAGCCTTCTCCCACTTGTCGGACAGGGGCTCCGGCTTGCAGGTCTACTTTGTACTGTACAGAGTACTTTGACACGACATGTCTGTCTGCATGTCTGTACCTAGGAGCCTTGTACAGCACATAATCCTACGTGCACTATTACAATGCTTCCACCGGCAAGAAGTCGTCGTCCTGCGCGAGAGCTCATTGTGGGCCAGGTCCGCTTCTCCACCGTTTCACATGTCAAGTGCTCTTTTACGAGGCCGCTTGATTGCCGAGGAACCTCGACCATATTGCTGCCGTCAGGCATTGCCGCTGTGCGTTCGATAACTTGCTGTACAGAGTGTTCTGTAGAGGCTCGACGGGTCGTGCAGCCATACATATGCGGTACAAGCCACATGTACCCTGGCAGCTGGGCAAGCAGACACGTCCACCTTTAGATAAGATAAGCTCGGCCCATGCCGTCGTACCTCTAGAGGTTACGCACACACGAGCCACCAGCTTCATCTTTCGTTCCGAGCCTGAAAAAGGAGGCTTCCCCATCCCCCCCTTTGCCCAACGCTCTCCTGCTCCGCCCTCCCCTTCGTGACGCGAGCCGGGCCTCCTTCAATTCCCTTCCCTTCATCCATCTTGCCTAGTTGGCCCGGCTTTTTTCGGACCGCCAGTCCGCCCTTGGCTTTGCCTGCCCGTGGTGAGAGATCCCCCTCCGCACGCGTCGAATTTACTCTCGTCACGACGAGCGCGACGAGTTCGGCCTGTACAGTCACTGACGCCTCGTTGCCCGATTTCTAGAACCATGGCAGCTCCCCCACCGCCGCAGGGCAGCCTGCGGCAGCGAAATGTCGGGTCCAAGAAGACGCCCGGCGACTCGCCCGGATACGCCCCCGAGGATGAGCTCGACAAGCTCTCCAAGGCCGCGATGCGCAAGACGGCTGCCGGTGCCGAGCGCGATCACATGGCGTCTCTGGCTCTCATCACCATACTGGCTTTTGTCACTAGGTTCTGGGGCATTAGCCATCCCGATGAGGTCGTCTTCGACGAGGTTCACTTTGGAAAGGTGCGTCTCCGGGGCCAAGCGCTTTGTCTTGTTGACCGCCGATTGCTAACGAGATCCGCCTCCAGTTCGCTTCGTACTACCTCGAGCGCACTTACTTCTTTGACGTCCACCCGCCCTTTGCCAAGCTCCTGTTTGGCTTCATGGGCTGGCTCGTTGGATACGACGGTCATTTCCACTTCGAAAACATTGGCGACTCGTACATTGCCAACCATGTCCCCTACGTGGCATTCCGGGCGCTGCCCGCTATTCTCGGCGCTTTGACCGTGTCTGTCACGTATCTCATCATGTGGGAGTCCGGCTATAGCGTCCCTGCCTGCATCGTGGCTGCCGGGCTGGTTCTGCTGGACAATGCTCACATTGGCCAGACCCGCCTCATCCTGCTCGACGCCACGCTGGTGCTCGCCATGGCCTGCAGCCTGCTCTTTTACATCAAGTTTTACAAGACGCGTCATGAGCCGTTTGGCAGAAAGTGGTGGAAGTGGCTCATCCTCACGGGCTTCGCCCTCTCCTGCGACATCTCCACAAAGTACGTCGGTCTCTTCGCCTTTGTCACCATTGGCTCCGCCGTCGCCATCGACCTGTGGGACCTACTGGACATCAAGCGGCCGGGCGGCGCCATTAGCCTCCCCGAGTTTGGCAAGCACTTTGCGGCTCGCGCGTTGGGTCTCATCGTCTTGCCCTTTCTGTTCTATCTGTTTTGGTTTCAGGTCCACTTCACCGTGCTGTCGCGCTCCGGTCCCGGCGACGACTTCATGACCCCCGAGTTCCAGGAAACGCTGAGCGACAATGTCATGCTGGCCAACGCGATTGACATTCACTACTACGATGCCATCACCATCAGGCACAAGGAGACCAAGACGTACCTGCACAGCCACGACGAGCGCTACCCGCTGCGATACGACGACGGCCGTGTTTCCAGCCAGGGCCAGCAGGTTACCGGGTACCCGCACAACGACACCAACAACTACTGGCACATTCTCCCGCTCAACGACGACAAGCAGATCGGTAGGACTGTCAAGAACCACGATCTGGTGCGGCTCAGGCATCTGGTCACTGACAAGATTCTCCTCTCTCACGATGTGGCTTCTCCCTACTACCCCACAAACCAGGAGTTCACCTGCGTGTCGCTCGAGGACGCGTACGGGACCAGGGCCAACGACACGCTCTTCGAGATCCGCATCGAGCACGGCAAGGACAATCAAGACTTCAAGTCGGTTGCTAGCCACTTCAAGCTCATCCACAACCCCAGCAAGGTGGCCATGTGGACTCACACCAAGCCCCTCCCCGAATGGGGCCATCGGCAACAGGAAATCAACGGCAACAAAAACATTGCGCCGAGTTCCAATGTGTGGGTAGTCGAGGATATCCCGACGCTCGGCGCCGACGACGCGCGTCGCGACAAGCCAGAACGCCAGGTCAAGTCGCTCCCGTTTCTCGTCAAGTGGCTTGAGCTGCAGAGGGCCATGTTTTACCACAACAACAAGTTGACTAGCAGTCACCCCTATGCCAGCCAGCCCTATCAGTGGCCCTTTCTGCTCCGTGGCGTGAGCTTCTGGACGCAGAACGACACGCGGCAGCAGATTTACTTTGTGGGCAACCCGCTGGGCTGGTGGCTCGCGAGCAGTCTCCTTGCCGTGTTTGCGGGCATCATTGGCGCCGACCAGGTGTCTCTCCGACGAGGGACTGACGCGCTGGATCATCGTGAGTGCCCCGTCCCCCATGCCTTTCCGTAACGGCTGACTGACGGCGCTGCAGGCACCCGCTCGCGGCTGTACAACTCGACGGGCTTCTTCTGGCTGGCGTGGGCCACGCACTACTTTCCGTTCTTCCTGATGGGTCGGCAGCTCTTCCTGCACCACTACCTCCCCGCCCACCTCGCATCGTGCTTGGTGACGGGTGCGCTCATCGAGTTCATCTTCAACGCGGAGCCGGCCGATGAGGGTGCCCGGCGCGAGGTGGCCAAGGGAGGGAAAAAGGCGGGGCAGATGCCTAAGAGGCACATTACTGCCCGCGAGAGGTTTGCAGGGCAGAGCATGATGAGCGCGTGGATTGCATGCGCCGTGATCCTGGCGGCGGCGACGGCGAGCTGGTACTACTTCCTCCCGCTGACGTACGGCTATCCGGGGCTCTCGATCGAACAAGTGGCGCGGCGTAAGTGGCTCGGATTCGACCTGCACTTTGCCAAATGAGAGGCGCGTACGAAGTAGGGACCGACCATCTACCTGGCAGGCAAGGTAGGCAGTTGAGGAAGCTTGGGGAGAGAGGGAGGCGTAGCATGTACAACAGGACTGGGAGGTTGCCCGACGCGGGCTCAATGTTTGGCAGGTGAAAGGCCAGGGCGAGGGTTGACGCATATCTGGGGCTTGTAAAAGGTGTGCGCAGTCAAGCGGCGCATGCCATGTTGCGCAGGGAAGCAATACAAAGGCCCACGGACAAATGATGGGGGAATTCAATTGCCTTGTGCTCCTCGGTGGCGGTCGTGGGGAGCCGGTTTTTTGGCGGCGGGCTAGGGCCGGCTTGAGGCCAGCTATGCCGAGTTTCTCCAGGCTGGTACATAGGTAGGTAGCTCAGTGTCAAGTCCCCACGCCCGGCTCCGAACCGAGGACGCCACTCTCCCATCGCCGTCGATTGACCGACAAGCCGCCCGCCCGCGCTGCGCAATGGTATATTGTGCGGCCGCTGGATGTGCAGACTGGTAGGCGAGGCCGCATGCCCTCGGCCAAGAGCATTCGACATTCGACTGTCGACACCATGCTATCGCCCGCCAACAAACTCTACCTCCGCCGCTGCCTTCGCTGGCGGACGCTGAGGCTCGTCGTCGGCCTCTTCTGCCTCGTCAACGTGCTCGACGTGCTGCGAGTGCACGGCAACCTGTCGCGCGGCGAGGGCGGGCGCGAGGCGCGTGGCCCGTCGCGGCCGCACGAGCGCGTCTACATTGCGAGCATGCACTTCAACAACGGCGACGTGCTGCGACAGCACTGGAACGACGCCGTGCTCAGCCTGACCGAGGTGCTCGGCGCGGCCAACGTCTTCGTCAGCATCTTTGAGAGCGGCAGCTGGGACGACAGCAAGGAGGTGCTCGGCCAGCTCGAGGCCGCCCTGGCCCGCCGGGGCGTGCCGCACCGCGTCGAGACGTCCAACATGACGCACTACGACGAGATGAACAGCGAGGAAAAGGGCGAGGGGTGGATCGACACGCCCAGGAACAAGAGGGAGCTGCGGCGCATACCATACCTGGCGCGGCTGCGGAACAGGACCATCAAGGACCTGGTGGACCTGCAGGAGCAGGGCGTCACGTTTGACAAGGTGCTGTTCCTCAACGACGTGATATTCACGGTGCGTCGAATCGCTCGGCTCTGAAGAAGGCTCCCGCGGAGGCGCGACATGACTGATGCACATGGAGTAGACGGATGACGTCCTGACGCTCATGGACACCAACGGGGGCGAGTACGCGGCGGCCTGCTCGCTCGACTTCTTGAAGCCGCCGCTCTACTACGACACGTTTGCGCTGCGAGACACGGCGGGTCGGGGCCACGTGATGCAGACGTGGCCCTACTTTGGCGAGAGACAGTCGAGGAACGCGCTGGTGAACCACATGGACGCGGTGCCGGTGAGGAGCTGCTGGAACGGCATAGGTCCGGCCCCCCTCGGGACGAGAGAGAGAGAGGAGAGAGGACCAAGGCTAACGTGGCCTTTTCCAGTCGTGATGCCGGCGGAGCCGTTTGTGTCGTCGACGACGCCGCTGCGCTTCCGCGGGGTGGCCGACTCGCTGGCGCTGCACCACCTCGAGGGCTCCGAGTGCTGCCTGATCCACGCCGACAACCCGCTGTCGCGGACGCTGGGCGTGTACCTCAACCCGCGGGTGCGCGTGGGCTACAACCTGGCGGCGTACCAGGCCACGCACGGCGGCGGGGCGTGGGTGTCGGCGTGGGACGTCTTCACGGGCCTGTGGGCGAACAGGGTGCGGCGGTGGACGGCGACGTTGACGCTGGAGAGGGCCGTGGTGCGGCGGAGGGTCGGGCGCTGGGAGAGGGAGCGGGCCGGGAATCACGAGCCGGGCGTGTTTTGCCTCATCAACGAGATGCAGGTGCTCGTCGAGAACGGCTGGGCGCACGTGTGAGAGAGACATTTGCTGTACAATGGACGACGATGTCCATGTCAATCAAAGGGCAAAGTTGGCTACACGAGGGCCTGTTTTGTTTCCACGGGCCTTATTTTTGGCCGACGTGCTCGACGAGGACAAGTCCCACGCCCACGCGGCCCTCGTCGGTTGAGCCTCATGGCGAGAGGGGCAGGCAAAGCCCGCGGGCTGGGACGGGAAGCAGAGCCGCATCGACGGGTTGTCCAAGGCGGGCAAAGCCTCAAGTCGGCGCCCGCCCGTAGCAATGCAGATGCAATGCATTGGCACCTCCCCGACAAGGAGCGAGGCGGCTCCCCAGGCTGCCCCGATTCCGCCGCCGTCGATTGGCCCGCCCTCGTCGGAAGGCTGCGCTGCGACGCCAGAGCGGACGCTGGCTGCAGGCCGCCCTGCTTGCAGCTGCCACCATGCGGCGCCGGCCAATCATAGGCAAAGTCCGCCCGCTGCCTGTCTACTGTACATACGGGCGCAAGCCGCACTGGGGGGGGGGGGGGGACGAGGTGAGTCAGTCTCTCGCCGGCCCGGCCTGGCTGCAACGTCTAAAGTGCCTCCTGCCCGCCTCTTCCTCTCCACTCCTCCTCCCCTTTGACACCCGGGTTGAGGCGTCGAGGTCAGCCCTCATCTCCGTCCAACAGCGCGCCGAATCCCACAGCAATCTACGGATACAAGACCCCCACCTCCGCACCGCCTCATCTCGCGAGCGCACGCGCTCCACCCCTCGACTTTGTCATGGTGTAGTGGCCAACATCGCTCGCTCTCACCGAGCAGCCCTGGGTTCGATTCCCAGTACCGGAGCATCCACTCGAGGCCCGTGGGCCGCCTCCTTTTTACTTGGCCGGTCTCCTTTCTTTTTGGCTGTACGAATGATACTCTGTACATGCGAATACACATACCTACTCTGTACACATGTGTCCCTCGTCTCTCTTTCGGGCTTGCACGTGAACGCCGCTGTCGTAGTATACATACCTTGCTATATCCCTACTGTAATGTACTCTGTACATACACTGGTTCCCATTTCCCATCTTGAAATGTTGCCTGGCCTCTCCTCCTTCGGTCCATGTCGCCAAGCCGTCAGCCCACGTTGTACATTGAAACCCCTGGCCTGGAAGCCACCAAGACACGACTGTTGCCAAACACGAACAAAGCAACCACCAACACGTCTGACTGCGCCCCTCACCCCTCTTCGCAGACGGCTCGTGTAGGGTAAGCGTCACCTCCGTCTCCAATGGCGCACGTCAACAGCAGCTACCCACAAAGTATAGCGACGTGTACATTGCTGGTAGAGTCTTCTATTGCCTGCTGGTCCGAGCGAGAACGGCGACTTCTAACGCAAAAAAAGGAAAAGGCGCGAGCTCAGCAAACCCCCTCTTGCATCATCCCCTCTTGCATCATCCGTAACCTCGCCAACTTCCTCGCTTCGTTGGCTCATGCCATTCGTGTCCGCACGCAAACAGTCCAGCCCCAACCCATCAGAGTCAGCCTTGGCAAGTCATCTGCAAAATCCAAAATCCAAAAATCCCCCACAACGCAGCCCACGCCGCCGTCGTTCTCCGTCACCTGCGCCCCCGTCGTAAATGCTGGCCTGGCAAGACTGTCACCCGCCTGCTTCAACTTCCGAGGTGCTGGTTCTGTCCGGATCCGACAGGGCGGCTGCACTCCGCAAAGTAGATTGCGTGCCCCCCCCAACCCTACTGCAAGTTCGTGTAATCGAGATTGGTCCAGTCCATGCCCTGGAAAATATCCGGCTGCGATGTCTGCGAGAACCCAAGATTGGCGCTCGGCGGCTCATCAAAAAGGGGCAATTGGTAGTTGTTGCCCACATCCACGTTGGCCGGAAACAGCGGAAAGTCGCCATTGTCCATTCCCAGACGAGGCTCGTCAAAGCCCTCGTCAGGAACCGAGTCCGGAGGCGAGAAGAACATGGCGTCGCCCTGCTTCAAAGTAGGCCCAGCCATCGGAGCCGCAAAGTGCGGCTGGTGGTACTGTGGCTGAGGAGGAACCTCGACTTGCGCATGGCAGAGCTGGAAGCCCGAATACATTGGCAAACCACCGGGCACCATCTTGTTGAATGCCTGATTGACGGCCGCAGACTGACCCGGAAGCTGGGCCGATGCGGCGTAAATGTCCTCGTCCGAGATGAAACCAGGGCCGTTATGGTACGCCGGGTATTGCCCGTTGGCATCCATCGACGAGAGAGCCTCGAGCCCGAGACCCACGCCACCCATCTGGTACCCGTGCGTGCCGAGGCACTCCATGCTAGGGGGCAGGATGGACACGTTGTGAGGAAGCCCGTCTTGCTCCTGGGGAGGAGTAGGAGCGCTAAAGGCAGGTGTAGTGGAGGGGGTAGACTCGCTGCCCAGAGGAGGAGTCTGCTGAAATTGGCTGGTCGGTGTCGCCGACGGCCTCTTGCCGTTGGTCTTGCTACGGTTGTAGTGCCAGCCGTGCGCCTTCTCCATATGCTGCTTGCAGTTGGACTCGCGCTTTGACTTGTACGGGCAGGGCGCGAAGCGACACTCAAACATGGGCGGCGAGTCCGAGTGCTTGTCGTTGACGTGCCGGTCCATCTCCTTCTCTGTGGGCCAGCCGAACTCGTGATACTTGCACGTGGTATGGGGGCATTTCCACGGCCGAGAATGCGTCTTCTCGTGCTTGGTCAGGTCGCACGGGCGCTTAAACTCCTTCTTGCAGCCGGGCTCACGGCACCTCCTGGGCGCCAACTCCTCGGGGCTCGCATTCTTCTTCCGACGGGCCATTGATCGCATGATCTCTTCGTCGTCCTCACGCTGCTCACTCAGGGAGCGCTTGAACTGGACCGGGGTCTTGTCCATTGCCACCGGCTGGCCAGTCGCCAACGAGATGGCGGTGCCGTCCGGCTTGACGCGGACAAGTTGGGCGGGCCGGCCATTTTCGGCGATGCCGCCCACAAGCTTGACCTTGTCGCTCCTTTGCAGCCTGTCAGTGGGGTTCTGGGCACTGGCCGAGCGTGGTACATACGGATCAACATCCATGTCGTCAGTGAGGCCCTTGGCGCTTTTGGCGTCGCGCAGCTGCTGGCCATACTCGAGGATCTGGTCCTTCAAGTCGATAAAGTAGCCGTTGGTGTAGGGCCGGTCGTCGGGCCTGACTTGCTCGCGATCGGAAAGATATTCGACGGTTGCCTGAATGCAGTCCACCGCCAACAAGCAGAAATCGAGGTAGGAAGAGACGGTCTTGGCACTCCCCTGTTGTAGAAACATGTAATGAGCATCTCGCCAATCCTGGCTGTGAGTCAGAAATCGACTTACTGGCGCCGTTAGTATGAGCGTCTTCTCAATGTCCCGCAGGCATATAATCTCCTTTGAGCTGATGCGGCGAGGAATCTCCTTTAGGATTTGATGGAACTCCTTCATGTCCGGTTTGCGCATGAGCGGACGAAGTATATGTTCGTGGACGCGGCCCAGGGCCTTTTGCGTCAAGCCGGGAAGTGTCTGCTTGGCTTTGGAGGACCCCGTCAGGGCGGGAGCGGAAACACGCGTGGTGGTGTTGGCGCTGGCGGCAGCTGTGCACTTGTCCGCGGTAGAGGCCATGGATGAGCCGAGCCCGCTGTCGGAACCTTGATGGCCAGGCCGACGGGCAGAGCGGGGAACCAAGGACCGCTGCTCGCTATCTGTGGTGGCCAGGGCCCGGGTAAAGAGCCCGCGAGGGACAGGTTGGCCGTTGTCACGGAGTGAAGCCTGCCTCTTCGGCTTAGACAGGGCAGGTTCGTCGTCGGCGCCCTTGGACATGACCTTGTGGAAGATGTCAAGGGTGAGGGCCGCACGACGACGGTTGGCGCCGACAGCCTCTTCAAGGCCTGACCAGGACCGGGTCATCTTGGGGGGAGCAGAGGCATTGTCGTCGAGAGAGGAAAGGTCAGGAGAGGGGGGCGAGTGAAAGGTGGCACCTTTGAGGAGAGTCTTGTTGGTCTTGGGGGGCTGTCCATTGTCACCAGGAGTAGTGGCCAAGGGCCTCCGACGAGGGTTGAAGTTGGCCATGATGACTGTGATGATGATGAGATGCGAGAGAATGGTAAGCCAAGCGAGAGGAGAGGCGGTTGCTGGACCCGCCACAGACGGGTGCCGCAGTGGTGAGCACCAGCGACGACCAGGTGGGCAGAAGAGGCGAGGGGGCGTCGTCGTCGTCGTCGCCGCACGCACGAGTGAGCGACGAGGAGAGAAGACGGATGGGTGATGGCCGTCGGAGGGAATTCGAGAAGAGAGATGGCTGGGGCCGGAGGTGGTGGGAGGAGGGATGGTTGGGTGTGGAAAGGAATTGAGAGGAGAGGGCAGTTTGAGTCAGGGCGAGTCGTTTGGTGATGTAGTTGCACAGACAGCTGCTTACGTGAAGAAGGGCAGGGCGGTTTTGGTTGGCAACGGCGAAGGCTGCTGCCTAGAGTCTTTTGCCAATCGGGCTTAGCGTTCTCCGAGAAGCTGAGGTCCACGCAGTGCGGAGGGGGAGGTTCCAACGGTGGGGCAGGTACTTGCGGCACTAACAAAGGAGTCGAGGACACACGCCCAAGTCAAAGGGCGGCCCGGGGTACAGACTCCGCTCCCGCTGCGGGTTGACTACATTTAGCCAGCATTAGACAAGCCGCAGAGCCTCAAGGTCCGTGGGGTGATGCGACTCCTGTGAGCCACGTGCCGACGTCAAACGCTGATAGCGACCAAAGTAGCTCGTCGATGTTCGGTGACTCGCTGTCCGCCCCCCCTGCTCGACACTCGGCCCCCCCCCCCCCCTTTCGACTGTCACCCAAAGTGAATGTGCAATGCCGTCCGGTAATTCGCTCGTGGTAGAGACCACACGGGCACGCATTGGGCGCCGTAGCCAGAGATTCGATATGTACCTATGTATGTATGAATAGGCCCACTGACGAGCCATGGCCAGCCCTACGGGTTTCCTCCCCGGCAGCGGGCTCAAGACCTGTGCACGCGGCAGGACGGGGAGCACACGAAGCAAAGTGGAAAAAGGGCCAGCAAACAGAATGGCATGTACACGGGGGGGGGCGAGGGGGGGTGAGCAAAAGGAGGCCAGATGACGGACGGCCTGCAGCCCAAACGAGGCAATGCACCACCTGCGCCGGAGCCAACAAGCAGACACTGATGTGGTGGCACAGGGCCTTTAGAAAGGCTCAGCGCAAGGCTCATTGATGAAGGCGCGAACAAGCCACCCAATCAATCGCACGGGAGTGATGTACATACTTGGGCAGGTGACACATTCTTTGTACGAAGCATCGTCTCATAGAAATGGGGGGCGGGGAATCGGT